>JAQGBH010003760.1:0-18846 GCA_034698265.1 Sminthurinus aureus
GACCACTTTCCATCCACTACGACCGCTTTTCCGACCACCGACCACCAGAATCTCTCGGGATTGTTAAGCTCAGCCGAGAGAGTAGAGAGGTTGAAAAAAATAAAATAAATGGATGGATTCACTGGTGAATATACCTGTATTTTCAATACTGTATACTCTATACTGTATACAATAAGGCTGTATCAGGGAAGTTATACTCTTTGGCTATGGCACCCAGTAGATTTGAAAGTGATTAAGACTGTGTATAAATCACAATTAAAGAGAACCTTCCGTCCCTTCCCTCTATTTTTGAGGGAAGCAAGAAATCCTGAATTTATTTATGATTCTGGCAGAAAGAAGAAACTACGGACGTGATTCATGTACAATATATACATGTACATAAAATGTGCAGTACTTTTTATTCCCTTTGTAGGAAGCGAAGCTGAGTATCCGTTTCCTCGTGGCCGTCTGTCTCTCTAGACTCCAGACGGAATGAGTGCACTTTGCGGTGACGATTTTACTAGTAGCCATTAAAACTATTTAGTAGCGCCACCTAGTGGAATAATTTAGAAGTATTTGGTGGCGTCACCTAGCGGAATAATTCTGCATTACGTAGTGGCGCCACCTAGCGGACAAATTTAGAACTGGTTACTGACACCACCAAATGTTTAAGCAATCAACGAAAGGAGCTTTGCTTTCGGAGCTAAAAGCATTTGTGCTTTTAAGGCGAGATAAAAACGTGGGAAGGGAGAATTTTTGACTTTATTTTCCTGCATATAAAATATAAAATATCCAAAATATGTTCTCTCTACCATATTGATTGACAACAAGCGGCCATCGTACGTATCATATGTGTGTGGGTGTGATTTGATGGGAATTCATATAGTTTATATTTTATTGGTTTGAAGAGCTTGCGTATACATTATATGTAAATACATTCCACTTTGCCCCCATACCCCATACGCATGTACAATGTACAATGTATAATGTCTATCCACATACGATCGACAATTGAGAATCGAGAATCGAGAATCGAGGATCCAGGATGGAGCAATGGAGCATCCATAGGAAAAGATAATGACAGGAATGAGTTGGAAACATTTATCATTTATCAATGTCATCACGGGGAATCAGTTAAAGGTGATCATTAGTGAAAATGAAAAAACGGAGAGGGAGAGAGGAAAATGGTCGTGGACAGAGAAGGTACTATGTAGTAGGTAGTAGGACAGCGGATAGGAAGTAAGAAAATAGAAAGAAGAAGGAGAAAAGAAATTGGGCTTCGGGTAAGAGAAGGAGTGATATGCTGGAGACAGAGCCAGAGCCAGAGACAATGGGAATGAAAGAGGATTTTCACATATTACACTTTGTACTCATGTTGTACATTGTACATTGTACACTCTTCACTTAATTTTCTTTTTATCCTGCTGTTTCACTATTAAGTGAAGAAAACTGACGGCTATGGGGTGTGATTTTCATTCCATTTCCCTTTTTCTTTCGTCTCCGGCACATGAATATCCAGTTATTAGTTCATGTCAAATACTCAATACTCAATACTCAATACTCAATATTCACGCTCTGCCTCTTGTTTGCAGATTGTGGATTGTGAATTATGACGGAATACATACAATGTACATGTTCAATACTGTAACCTTGTCTTTCATCATGACGACGGATCGTGGGTTGAGGGTCGTGGGTCTATAGTCTATAGTCGTGGGATACTTTATTTTTACTACCGTGTGCTCCTATTAAATTCAATTCAAATGGGCCGGCGAAAAATAAACAGCTGTAGCTTTTTTTTTGCAACAGTTCCCATTCAAATCAATTGAAACCCGATCGAGTAATTTTGCAAACTGTTGTAATTCCCAACCCAAAAGTTGTGTCATCCATGTGATACTGGACATGTGCATGTAAATGCTAAATTTTAAATGCTAAATGACCCGTGGAAATTCAAAGAATGTTTGTCAGCTGCTTCATTTTTGTCCAATTCCCTTTAGGATTCAAGTTCCATCATTCCAGATTTGAGGCTTCAGACTGTTGCGAATTAGGAGGAGAAGCAAACGAAAAAGGCAAATGCCAAATGCCAAATATCAAATGTCAACTACTGGGTGGCCTAGCTTGATTGTTCTATAGAAAACAAGAACAACTATCACGTGTACGTAGAAAATAGATATGGAGGGAATTTGGGGAAAGGGGAAGGCGAGAGGAAAATAGAGGAGAATGTGAACATGGAGTAGGAATACAGGCTGACAATCTGACAATTGACTAGATTGTCTGTGTCTGTGTCTGTCTCTGTCTCGGTGCTATGTTGTATGTTGTGCCTTGTGCCCTGCTGGCTAATATCAGTTGTGCTCAGCATGGGGCCAGAGGAAAAAGTCATAAGGATCAAAAGCCATTTAGCCAATTGTCAATTGTCAATTGTCAATAGTCAAGTCTGCCAAATTCGAAATACGGAAGATAAATCCATTTCCATTTAACCATTTCCCACCCATTATCCCTATCTCCGTTGATATCTACTATCTACTATTGCGCTCTTGTCTTTGTCCTTGTACTTTTGCAACTTCCACTTCTACTCCACTGTCCTATAAAAGTCCCAAAGGGCCTGAAGCCTGAACCTTTTTCGACTTGACACTTGACACAAGTCGCACGTGTCCTTCATCTCCTGTTTGAACTGACACCCAGACTGTCCTCCTCTACAATATCAGTATTTTCCACACCTTCTTTGGCAACTCATTATGAACATGAAGGATATTCTGCTTATTAATTAAACTTTACCGTGTTAAAATACAGTCTTAACTCAACACCTTCAAAATCCAGCCCAATCCAATCCAATCTAATCCATTTCGTTCAGTACAAAACTACGCAAGGTCTTAGTATTAGTGAGATTACGTAATGGTTTGTACTTTGGATTTTGGATATTGGATATTTAGAATGTATAGAATATTCAATACAAAATTCACCATAAATCCATAAATCCATAAATTGAAAGGGAATGGAATATCAAGTCTCAAGTCTCAAGTCTCAAGTATCCAGTGTATGACGTCAAGAGTAATTAATTATAATAATTATAATTATTATTATCCCATAAAATCCGAAATATGATACTTTCCTCTCTACGCTCTCTCACATACTTTAGACTTTAGACTACTCATTTAACTTGCTATTATTTCCTCTGTGTAAACATCCTCGTCGTCGTCATAATAATAAATTCAAAGGTTCGGTGGCTATAAATGAAAGTTGTATGGAGTATGGAGTATGGAGTATCGAGTATGGAATTGAGATTATGTAACGCAATCTATTTAGAAATGTTCCTGTAGGTAATTTCCTCCATTTTCCATTCTCCATTCTCCATTCTCCATAAATCAAAGCATAAAATAAACAAAAACAGCAGCAGTTGCAGCAGCCATATGTATTTTGCATAATATTATTTAATGTCTAGTGTTTAATGCCAATGTTATGGCGTGAGGAAACATGTGCATTGTGAATTGTGCATGTTGAATACTCAATAGTCAATACAATAGTGAGCGCAATGTCCAATGTTCCAATGTGTAGTGCGTGATTGTATTAGGTATTAGATTTTAACCACGTTGTCCGATGCATTTAAATTTGTACTTGCATTTTTATTTTCTATTTGTTGGCTGGAACATTTATAAAAGGTGCACGTTGGACAATAAACATGAATTAAATGACGTCAAACAAAAAACCCACCAGCCAAAACCCACTCGCTCTCAATTCTCAATATATTTACATTTGAAAGGGAATTGAAATTTGAAAATCGAGAATCGAGAAAGTTCAAGTACATTGTACATTGTCATCCTCATCGTACGTGGTAAAAGTAGGAGTCTTGAGTGCACTTATTAATTTAATTATCCTCGAAAACAATATTTGACGGGAAAATAGAAATGGAAGAAGTCTGGCCGATTTTCTTTATCAGTACTTAAAATGCACCATGCACAGTGAAAAGTAGACAAATAATAAGAAAAAAGGGAAAATGGAAAAGTAACTATGCAATTTGAATGCACACCCTGGCCCTGGCGTTGGATTGCATTGTATTGCATTGGACTGGATTGGGCTCTTATTTCCTAATTCAGTGTACAGATTTGCCTTTCTTCATTATAATTTTCAGAGGCATGATTAGAAATTAGAAAGTCCATGAGCAGAAAATCAAGTACATGTTACGCTCCTCTGTGAATCGTTACCATGCCATCGAGAATGGAGCGTGTGAGTTTCCTCTTTCTCAAAGTTTATGTTTCTCAACTTTCGACTTGAAAGGTTTCAAGTTTCAAGTTTCAAGGTGTTGAGTGTCGAATGTCGGTGTTCGTGTCGTATGTAAAATTATTGGTTGAATATTGGATACTTTTCAAGTAGGCAAAGGGCAAATGGGATTTTCATGGTACTGAAATGTGAAATGTTCAAGCATCAGAGCTGTAGAATGTAGACTGTAGATTCTGTAGAATGGAGAAATCCTTAGGCGGTGGATATTTTAATTTGGAAGAAATACAATGTGCAACTCAACTACAATCTACAATCTACAATCCATAATCTGGAATCTACATAATAAATTATATGTGTCTTGGTCTGCTCAAGTACATTTAGAATTTAGAATTTCACCTCCAACCTCCAACCGTCAGTACCAACGGCAAAAGTAATTAGTCGTCTAATTTGGAATTTACAAGTGTAAGAACTAGCGATAGCGATTATTATTGTACCTCAAATTCCAGATATGGAGAATGGAGAAGGATAAATCTGTAGATTAAACATGAACATTTGTCTTTGGAACAGAGGAGTGCGTAAACCTAAACTAAAACATGTGACGTGTGTCAACGCATTTCCTCAAGTTTACCAAGTATTTTGGTTTATATTACATAATCACTAATTAGTAATTCAGTTTAGTGTACAACAAAAAACACAAAATACAAAAGGGTTAATTAGCCCGTGTCAAAAAATGACAAAGTAAAGCTCTCAACACTTTTTACCTCATTCCTAAATCATTTACCTCTCCATTCTTCTCAGCATACAGAATACAGAATGCACAAGCTCGTCCGTTGTGCGTCCAATTTTGTTGGAATTTTCTATATTCAATGCTAGATTTTAGATTCTAGATTCTGGATTTTGGATTCTAGCTGTGAGTTTGACATGAAGAAACCTAATGGCTTCATTACATGAAAACAAGAGTCGCATGAGAAGGAGGAAGAGAGAAAGGCACACATGAACATTGAGCATTGAGCATTGAGTTGTTTACATTGTACATTGTACATGCAGAATGCAGAGTGAACGCCGAACACGGAATACTAGCATTGTTTGCAATTTAGCTACACTTCTTTTATTCATTTCATCTACCAGTACAGTACGATGCACTATCCAGGGCAGGGCAGTGCAGTGCGTGGCTTGATTTAGCCTGCGCTTTAACTTTTACGGGGAGTGGGACTGAGAAAAAAGAAAATTAAAATGTGACGTTGTGGAGTCATGCGATAAAATTTGGTGTGGAAATGGTCGGATAAAAATCTTAACTTTTCCCCATTTCCCTCTTTTGTCATGGATTTTTCCTCAGCTTTTGGTTACTGGTTGTCAGCACGGGTATTGTGTGTTGTGTGTTGTGTATGATATGATAATGTCCAAAGTCCAAACTCACCAAAGTCACGGGGGAATCCTGAGGAAAATAAACACAAGTTTTGGCATCTACTTTTATCTCAACGCCTGCAATGTACAGTGTACAATGTACCATACAAAATACTAAATACTAAATACAATAGAAGTTATCGGTGCTGCTGTTGCTGTTTTTGTTGGTCACCATTCGCCACTCGCCAGTTGCCAGTTGCTGTTTGCTGTTTGCCTGCTCCGTTCATTTCTAGTCACCAGTCAACTCATGATGATGCTGGTTTTAGTGTTGGGTGTAGATTGTAGATTGTAGGTTTTGTTGTTGTGAGGAAACCCCAGAGTTAAATTAGTTCTAGTTTTTCATGTATGAAATGACCCGTCTTATTTCCCCCTCGTCGTTCATAAGAATAAAACAAACGAGTGGAGAGTCTAGAGTCTAAAGTTTGGAATCTAGAGTCTCGAGTCTCGAGTGTTTTCCTTTTCACACAGTGTAAGTGAGAGTGAGAGTGAGAGTGAAATAAATACAGAGAGAAAGCGAGTGGCAATGTCATGCATACAAAACGTACTTGACGCTTGACATAGGTCATGAGACTTGCTTACAGCATGTACAAAACAAAGAATTTACTTTGTGGTGGATATGCTTTTTCTTTATTGTCCATTTCGATGTCGATGGTAGGGGGCGGGTGTCTGACTTACTCTTTTAAATCCACTTTATCGCTCCTACCAAAGTTTTATTGACATGAAATATTCAACTCTGGTTTGCTCCGGTTTGGCCAAATATTTTCTGATTTATGTTTGAATGTCTATTTTTCACCTCCACACTGTACACTGTACATTGTACCCTGTACACTGTACACTGTATTCGTTAATGTTGTGCACGATCAACCGTCAAGTTTTCCTTTAATATGCACTGGAATGTAAAATTTGAAGCGGAGCAGAATTCCAAATGACTGGGATTCAAGATTCAAGATTTCAAGATTCATGAATTGAAACGGCTCAAGTTCTCAAGTTCTCAAGTTCGGTTTCAAGTCGTGGTCTGACCTCCATTTGACATGCCACGTTTTTGCCGTGTTTTCTCGCACTAAAGTGGGGAAATGTTCCCATTCCAATTCCAATTCCAATTCCCATTCTATTGTGTGGTGTACATTAGTTGATTCGTACTCTGTCGACGACAGTCTCAAGTCTCAAGTCTGAGTTTTCCTTGTAGTTTGTACTTTGTACTTTATACTTTGAACACAGACATAAATTCAAAAGAATTTCAATATGCTCCAAAACATGATTAAAAGTTGCTGTGCAGTTCCACATTTTAAATAAGAATTTGACTTTTGTTCTGCATACGTTCCATGTTTCATGTTTTATGGTTATGATTTAGCATGGAAAATACATGATATAAAACATAATAGTTTTATGGTTTATGGTTTACATAATATTTTGAATACATTTTGAGAGTACATACGTTTTTACTATGTTTTGTGTTTTGCTCTGATGCTCCAGTCTCCAGTCTCAATTCTCAATAAAGAAAAACGTTTTGGTTGTGGCCGTTGAATTGCCATTGCCATTGCCATTTTAATTTTCGAGTTTCAATGGATATTTTGTTGTTTTCTCTATTTCTCTACTCTCTACACATTACTCGACAGTAGAAATTGTACAGCGGATTATCTGTATTTTGTATTTTGTTGTTACTCTTTACACTTTACACTCGTTTTGCATGTCTCGGGTGTTTGTTGTGCTTTGGGTTTGGGTGTAATAGAAACGGGATTATTGCACATAACTCGCTCACTTTTGGTTATAAATTGTAGTTTGTAACTCGTAAAAATCAGACTCTTTTCCTTGGTGCATGAACATAGTTTACGCCAGTACGGGTGCGGGTGCCAATGAATGGAGAGTTGAGAGTTGAAAAGTTGGTGTTGGAGCTGAAGCTGAAACTGAGAGCCAGAAAATAAAAGCGAGGATGCAAAATGCAGTCTGGAAAACACAACACAAAACACAATGCACCGGATCGATTTAATACTGTTTTTGGACCAGTTCCACAAACAACAAACAAGTCTCCATAATATTTACAATTTACAATTTACAGAGTGCATCTCAAAATGTAAATGTAAATCCAAATCCAAAGGAAAATCCAAATGCAAAGGGAAATTGAAATGGAAGAGTCTAATTTGCTGGACGGTTTTAAATGGAAAAAAAAACTTTATTCAGTTTTCATTCTTGGGTTGATGTGGATGTGGAGCAGAAGAGAGAAATTGGGTAGTTTTCCATGCTTTTGAACAATTTTTTCAGAGGACAGTTTTTACAAAAATGTGCTTGTTTTTCCTGCACAAAGTTGTTGTGTTTGTTGTTGTTCTTGTGAGCTCAAAAACAGGAGTGCTAATGTCGTTTGACATTTCATGATTTAAATTCATCTCTTTTCTCTTGATTAGTGTGATTTCATTTTGTTTTAACTTGATAAAGGTAATTTGGATTAAATTGTTCAATCCCTCTGACTTGTGAGAGTTTCTTTTAATGAATGAATGCATCAATAAATAAATAATTTGCCGTGATTCCCTTCTCCATTCTCTATTCTCCATCCTTCCTGTGTTTCTGCAAATAAAACTGACTTGATTAAATCTCTTTCCCTTTAATTATAATGACCAGTGACCAGTGACCAAAAATCAAAAATCAAAAGACAAACTAATCTAGTTTAGTAAACAATGAACTTTGAGCAGATTTTTTCCACGTATCACATGACAAGGACATTTAAAATTTCTAATTTGGCCATCCACAATTTACACTTAACAATTCCAAATTATTCCCCATAATTCATAATTCGTATAGAGCAAAGAACAAAGACAAGCAAAATGGAGCAAACAAATTGCTTTTAATAACTAACTCATCTAAAAATGGACTAGAAAACTGGACTTTTGATTTTTGATTTTTGATTCATGTTCGGGAAAAACAGGAAATGTGAATATTATGACGTTTGTTTTTGTTTTTGTTTGTAGTGTCATGTGTGATGTGTGGATGTGGAAAAGTGAAAAACAAGAACAAGAGAAAAGTATGTTTTCTTTGATTTTATGATTCAATAAAATAATTCAAAGACATGTGAAATGCCGGATGTGGGATGTGGGACGTGGGAGTGACATCAAGGATGAGAAAAATTAGAGGAATAAATTGAATTATCTTGAAAACCCTGTGGCTTACTTTGGACTTTATCCTTGCAACATGTATAATGTATAATTTACATGATGAGGATGACGATGACGCCTTGTCAGATTGCATCCGGAAGAAAGACGGAAATGCAGTTTAATTTATCAATTAATAAATCCTGTGCAGCTCACAACTCACAACTCACAACGCAGAGCTCAAGATTCCAGATTTTAGATTTTAGATTTTAGATTGTGCCAACTTGACATGCTTTCACCCACACGCATAATCCTTAATCCGCCATTCCTAATCCCTAATCCGTAGTCGTGAATGTTAGTTATTGAAAGTCAACACTTGATAAGTTGCTAGGTTCTAGATTCCAGATTCCACGCTGTAGATTCTAGATTCGCGATAGGAGAAAGGAGATGTGAGATAGGGGCAAAGTACAAGTTACAAGCTATCAAATGGAACGAGTACAGTAGGATCGCGAACTACTACCGACAGCACACAATTTTAACTAGTTCCAGCTTCAAGTTGACTACAAACTGTACATTGAAACAGTGTGCATAGAACTGTACATAAAATGTCGTGTGCATTGAGCTTACAGCTTTGTGCTTTGTGCTTTATATTTCATACCCTTCGCCTTTACCCTTTACGGGCGAAGAGTAGCAAACACATTCACAACACCCAACACATAACACATGCATATGCATGTCCAATGTAGAATGTAGAATGTAGACAGTTTACAGCGGGTATTTTCCCCTATTCTCTACACTACGCGGGCTCTACTAGAAGCTGGAAACTCCAACTCTAGTTCTAGTTCCCGGTGCATTCTCTCTCTCTCTGTTCACCGTGCTCCGGCTCATTCCTTCTCAGTCTCTTCTCAACGCTTGGTTAGTTCAGACTTGAGCCAAAGCCTCTCGCAAGTCCCAACTCAAAACACAAGACACGGCGATTCGCATAATCCTACTGGATTATGAATTACCCACCACTCGTAATCGTTCCTCAACGGTCGATGAAAAATACATTTTGAAATTTAATTTTCATCCCGCGTAATTAATCCTGCCACAATTTCAACTTGACATCCTCAGTAAAAAAAACAAATAATTATAACAATCCATTTATAACAACAATAATCACAGTTAAAATAATACGGATCAAAAAATTGTCACCACAGTCTCGAGTCAAGACTCAAAAGTTGTGCTCAAAAGTTGTGCAGTTTAAAATTTAAAATTTAATTTCAAGGGAAAAAAACTGTCAAAAGGTGACTGTGCAAAAGAGAGAAAATATACTTGAAATGAGTTTGAATTTGCGAGGAGCGCGCATTCACAGATTCAGAAAAATACAAGAGTGAAAAGGATGCAAAGGACGATATCATTGACAATGGACATTGTGAGACTTTTGAGAGAAAAGGGGAAAAAATAAGAAAAATGTGCTTTGGATTTGGATTTCGCATCCTTCCGAACTTTGAAATAATCCGCAGACATTTATTTATTCCAGCAAAGTCGCCCTTCTCAATGTGAATGTGAATGTGTGTTACGTGAAAAGGAAACTAAAGTCCAAACCAAAGTCCAAGTCTGAAACTGAACTTGGATTTCCATTCATTCGTTAAGTTAGAGCAGATTGAAAAAAAGGGTGGAATCAGTGGAAAAATTCCGTTTCAATCCACCGGCTTCTGAAACATGTAAAATTGTGGAGCTGCCGAGCTGTGGAATATTTTCAGAAAATCCATAAGTGCGGAAATATTAATTAAACGGAATAAAAACACGTCGTGGTTATTTATTATTTAATAATACAAATACCGTGCAAGTAAATAAACAAGGGAATAAATAATAACAAATAGTTCATTTGAAATTGGGAAATTGGGAATTTGGTTCCTTTCACTGGGAAGTTCAAAATGTACAATGTACAATGTGGCTGACTAGAGAATAGTCAGTGAGAGAGTAGTGAAAATGTGAAGGAGTGCACGAGGAGAAACCACAAAAGAAGCCCTGACTCTGACTTCAAGTTTCACTGGAACTGAAATTGAAACTGCAGTTGCAGTCTGTATCTGTATCTGTGTCTGTGTTCTGTGTTTGCCAGTTTGTGTGCTCAAGTGACTAGATTTTCCATTCACTCACATTTCATTGTGTGGTTTGGTTTTGTACTGTATTCTCCACTCTTTTATTTTCTATTCCCTTCTATTTGTATCGTATGCGTAATGTGTAGTCAGTAGTCTGTAGTCAGTAGTGAGTGGTGAGTGGATCATTGTTAATAAAAGACTCATTCAAAATCCGAATCTGCTGACTTGTTCAAATACACGTCACACGGAGCTGAACTGAGCTGAACTGAATTGAAATTGAAATGTTTCTGGGTTTCGTCATGAAACGGGAAATTCTGAAGAGGATTTAACTTGAAACATTTGTGTATGTGAATTTCTGTAGCAAAACGTTGGATTCATATCAAATTCAAAATCATATTAATATTAATATTTATTATATTGTCTCTTATGCACTTTTCTCCTCGTTTCAACAGCCAGAAGCAAAACCAAAGTGAAAAAAGAGGGTGAATTACTCATATAAAAACGGATAAATAAATGGGATTTGGAAATCAAACTCAAACTCAAACTCAAACTCAAGTGGTTGAATGAATCAAGTGGTTTTGAATTCGGATTCCGCGGGTGCATTTACCTCCATTCAAGTCTCAAGTCTCAAGTCTCAAGTCTCAAGTCGTTCTCAAAACTCAACAATGAAGAATAAAAACTGGGAATAAAATCAGAATTTTACTCTTATTTTGTATAGAGTTCCAGCTCCATTCAAATTTGGATTCTGCTCTACATTTTACATTTTACATTTTTGTGCTGCGCGGTGAATGAATGAATTTTGTCTCGGAATAATTCCTCATTCCTGTAGTGTTTTGTGAATTCTGTTTAGTTTTTATACATCATTCATCCTCCTGATTTTGTGAATGGAAGAGGATTGAAATTTTGAAAAGAAAGTGACATGTACATGTTGGATGTGGATGTGGATGGAGGAGGAATGGAGCTGAAGAGGATATCAAACCAAGTGTGTTGCTCTCTTCCACTTTCACTCCAAGTCCGACCCACCACCATCATTATTACGCACTGAACATCTACTTGTCTTGTGTCTTGTGTCTAGTGCAGAAATAAGAGAGAAAAAGCATTGTCATTGTCATTGTCATTGGGACTGTCACTGTCAAGCCCATGTATTCCCATTACATTATTATTATTCCTCGGACTGCCGTTGTCAAGTCAGGACCAGAATCAGAATCAGAATCAGACTCTTTCAAGTGCGGCTGAAGGAAAAAGCACAAAAAGTATCAACTAAGAAACTATACTTTGAAAATAAAAATAGTAAAATAGATGCACTCATTTCCATTCTCATCTCTTCATTTATCCAGTTCTCCAGTTCTCCAGCTAAAAGTTGGACTTGAAACTTGGAGCTCACAACTGGAAAGTACAAAGAAAGAAGAATCTGGCTCCTACTGATATTACATTTAAATTCAATTGTGCTCCATCTGCCTCCTTCTACGATTCTCGTTTATGTACAGTGGAAATTTGTTGCACTGACTCGACTTGGTTGAACTGAACTCTTCTGGATTTGCACATTAAGAGAGTGAAACTCGTGAGATAATTCACAGTTTGTTACTATTATTACTTTCTCCTTTCCCTTTCCCTTTTATCTATCTACAATCTACAATCTACAATCAAAGAAACAGAGAGAAAGGGAATTTACCATTTTCATCCACTTGTGTTTGTGCTGTGTTGTGTTCAAAGTGCTCTACATTCTACATTCTCACTGTCCTCGTCCTCGAAATTGAGATAATGTCCGGTTCAAATGCACTTTTAATGTGCAATTTAGACATCATCAATTTGTATGAGTGCGAAGGAGATAGTAAATAAATATAGATAAAGTGAATTGAGTGTGGAACTGTGGAACAGATTTCTTTTTCCCCTCTTTTCAATCTCTTTATTCTTGGAACCTAAACCCCAACGTTGCTGCTTTCCCTTTTTATAGATTCTAGAGTCTAGATTCTAGGCCACAGTACAACTTTGTTATTTTTACTAAATTCCTCATTCTACAATCGCGACTGGAAACTGGAAACTAGAAACTACAAGTTTCATCCGCTCCGCCTTTCTCCTTTTCTCAATCCCAATTTAAATTCTTGGAGCAATTCGAATCCTCCTTTCAACTCGTCCTATATATTTATCCATCTCCAATCTCCAATCTCCAATCGCCAATCTACAATCTAGACATAAAACGGACGGTGGAAAAGGAAAGGAGCATTTTTCCCCTCTCCATTTCCAACAGTAATTTATTGCAACGAGTTGTACTTCCAGATTCTAAATTCTAGGATTCTAGGATTCTAGGATTCCAGCATCAAATTTCCCAGTTAAATTCCACTTTGTTCCTGTTAAAATAGGAAGAGGAGAAGAGGAGAAGAGGAGAAGAACCGGAGGTGGAATTGTGCTGTACAAATAAATTTCCATGGAAATCCTCTCTGTGAGAATTGAACGTGTTCAGTGCTCAGTGCTCAGTGTTCATCTCCATTGAATTGACATTGTTTGTAGAATTGTAGAATTGTAGAGATTGAACGGGAGAACCAGTGAAGAGAGTGACCAGCGATCCTTTCTCTCGCCACTCATGTTTACAATTCTCATTCGCCATTGTGTACATTGTACATAAACAAAACTGACAGCTGTCTACTGTCTACTGTCTATAGATCTCCATCCTCCTTGCATTTGTATTTGTATTGCTATTCGTATGTAGTCAAAACAAGCAGAAGAATCGGGTACAAAGGACAGAGTTCCTTTACCTCCTTTCCCAGTGATCTACAAAACAAACAAGTTGTTATCTTTGTCCTCTTCTTTGTCGCCGTCTCGAGCTCCAACGCTCCAACTCGACGGGATTTGAAACCCAAAAGTGTGAGTGGCCAATACAATTCGTGTTGAACGTGTACGTGTTTTGTTCTCCGTTCTCCATTCTCCATTCGACGCCGTTTTTATCAAGTTGAAAGTGATACAAGTATAAATAAAAGAAGACGAGGAGTTTCTTTGTCTTTGTTTTGTCTCCGTCTTTTCTTCTTCTTTGTGAGCGTAGGAAGAGCGAGGAAATATATGGAAATGGGTAACGGGGTAAAATACTAATAGGGAAAACTGGTGGAAAGGGAATTGAAGAGTAACTCCAGACTCCAGTCTCGAGTCTCGAGTCTCCAGATTCTGGATTCTGGACTACCAGACCAAAGCAGTCGGAGAGGAAGAAACAGATAAAACTAGGTCTGCGGAATCCAGTGCAATTCCAAATTCCAAGCTGGGAGAAAAATACATAGATAAAAGTTCAAGTTGATGTTCATGTTGATAGAAAAGGGGGGAACGAGAAAATAGACAACAGACGGAGAGGACGGCAGCTTGTTGGATTATTTTAGAGAATACCAAATACAGAATAGTGAATACAGAAGAAGAAAAGGGGGATTTTAAATCCGAATTGAACCTTGTGTATTATATTGTATTGTATTGTATTGTGTGTATGAATTTAGGTTAGTGAAAAAGTGTAAATCGGGCTAGATGTCTCGGGACTGGAATGGAGCAAGGAGGAGACGGACCTTCATCTAGAATCTAGAATCTAGTGAAAGGAATACGCTCAAGAATATCAGTGAGGATCTGAATCCGAATCCGAATCCGAATCAGTATCACAAGACCGAGTTTCAGTTGGAGAAACTTGAAAGTAAAAGAGCGGGATAAGACCAAGGAGGGATCAGTGAGTGAGAGTGAAATATGAATGCACTAGGGCTCTTCCTATTGTTCGTTGCAGTGGCTGACAGGATTGTGTCAGGTAAGAAAAAAAAACTTTATTCCTTTTCTTCTCTTTTTTTAGGCATATTCATTCTCCATTCTCCATTTGTCTGATATAAGTATAACTATAAGTATAAGACTGTGGCTAGTACATCTATATTCTATATCCAACAACTAAGATTCAAGATCCATGTGGAGGTATCTTACTATTTTTTATTCCCTTCTCCATTCTCCATTCTCCGTCCTCCGTTCCAATCCTGAATCCAGTATTATTAGTCCTATTCCTACTCTGAACCTGAGGAAATTCTCCATGGCACTCCATTCCACTCCACTCCAATCCTCTTCTCACTAAAACTATTACTTTCTTCATATTTTGTCTTCCACCCTTCAAACCTTCAAACCGGCTCATCACAAATTCCTACTTTCCTCTTCACTCTTCACTCACCAATCACCAGCACAAATATACATTCAGCTCGGCTCCAGCTCAATATTCCTCTTCGTATTCCTATTTCCCTTCCGCGTCATATTATTAGACTTGAGGGTGTTGTGAAAACCGGGAGGGGAAAGTTATTCATGTGCCTCATCATCACCATCATCATCATCGTCACTGCATATTGATTAAATTATCCGCTCAATAAAAAATAAAAAGAGCAGCAGATTCTATATTATATATTCTATAGGCTATAGACATTCAGAGGAAACATATGGAGCTATTAAGAAACTCAACGCTCACACTTTTATCAGTTGTCAGTACATCCACAATTGAGGATTGAGATTATCATAAAAACCTTCATTTATTATCCCTTCACTCTGCTGGATCCTCTGTATTTAATAAGTTTCCTGATTCTATTTTCTCCATTCTTGATGATAGAAAGTAAAAGTAAAAGTAGAAAGAGAAATGAAGATATCATTTTGCTTACGAGTTTTTGAGCAGTGAACAGTCGAAAAATGATAATTAATGATTTTTCCTCATTAATTATTTATTATACTTTTTTCTTTGCTCTGGATTTTTGTATATTATTTCCATTTTCCATTCATCATTCAGCATTCACCATTAATTTAGCATTCATTCAGCATTCATTCGTCATGTGTCATGTGGCATTGATAAAATATGAAATGTCAAGGTTTTCATATCTTCATTTCCCTTGCTGTTTGAAAAATTGAATTCAATTTAGATTCATGATTCTAAATTCAGAGAAAATCATCATCCTCGAGTTTGTTTTCAACTCCCTATTTTTAACCTAGTGTTGAAAATAGAAAGAAATGATTCAATAGTGAACTGCGCTTGATTTCTGATTTTGATTTTTGACTCTTGACTCTTGACTTTTGACTTTGAACTTTTGCTCCCAGTTATTCCAATTGTTCGACGTATTTGTAGTTGTTAGTTTGTAATTTGTACCTTTTATTCAGCAGTTGCAGCCAACTGGTTTTTGCTCCACTTTGTCCAGAAAAAAGGGGAATAAAAGTTGATATTGAATATTTGATGAGTGTTGAGTGTTGAGTGTAGTAAAATGTGGAGAAGGATAAAAGATAAAAGTGGAATAAGTGCAGTAATAAATGCAGTACGGATATTCCTCATAAAGCATAAGACAATGTCATGGCAGTTGGCGTAAGAGTAAAGTATCAATGATGAAAAGAGAAAGTGGAGAAAGGAGGGTGTTAAAAGGTAATAAAGTAGGAGAAAGTGGAAAGTTTGAGAGAGTGACTTAATGATAATAAAATAAAAAGAATGATTAATAATGAGTCTCATTGGTGCTAGATTCGTAGGTAAATTACATGTGGGACAAAACTTTAAAGGAATAACCAGAAAAGAGAAAAGAGTAATGAATAACGAATAAGGAATAAGGAATTGACTAGAGTTGTTTTCACCGGAATAAATTCGAGTAGAATGGAATGGAGTTGAGCCTATAATTCAAGAAAGAGTCTTCAAATCGTATAAAATCCTGTGACAAGTAAAGTGTGTGGATTCTAGATTCTAGATTGTAGTGTGTAAAGAAGAGGAGGAAGCGGAGAAAGCGGAGAAAGGGGAAGGTAACTCTTTATTCATGGTGGCTCCTGCTAGTTAGTACTTAGTACTTTCCAACCAACACCAACGCCAATCCCAATCCCAATGAGTGGGAGAGAGTGGGAAAAAAGTCAAAGTCAAAGTTTTTCCTGATTAATAACACCGGCTGGAGCTGGAGTTGGTGCTGGAACTAGAACTAAAAAACTAGAACTGGGACTAGGGTTCTGTTTCTACCTCTGATTCTGATTTTAATTCTGGTTCTGTTTCTGGTTCTGGTTCTGATTCGGTTTGCCTAAACTCATTAATTAAGTGGATAGGAATTCACTGGTGAGCTATTGGACCGGTAATTTCCATAAATTTTATGAGTTGATTTTACACACTCTTCTCACAGAGTTACTACCAGCGAGAGCCAGCGCTAACACTCGCATTCCTCTCAATTTCCATTTCCTTTTCCATTCTCTTTCTGCTTCTGTTTCTATTACAAATGCATGTACCAAAATTAGCAAGTAGAAAGTAGAAAGTACGAGAAAAGTTGATACATGAAACTTGGACAAAGTGCCTACAGAAAAGATTTGATTTGATTCACAATTCACATGTTCTGGATTCTGGATTCTGGATGGGCTCAATGCTCAATGCTCAATGCTCAATTGTTATGTGTCATGTGTACGCTGTACGCTGTACACTGTACTTTGTATTTTGTACAACGAGGAAAATTTTTCATCTGACTTGTTCAAGGTTTTTCTCTTTTCTCTTTTCAGTTTCAAATGAATGCTAATAAAAAAGTGGATTGTGCAAGTGCAACTGCTTTTCAATTTTCAAGATGATTTTCATGTTCAAGTTTCAAGTTGAATGGAAATGTTGAGTGCTGAACTCGTATTTGTATTTGTATCCAAATTCTATCTAAATTCGAGACTCGAGCTGCGAGCTGCGAGACTCATCGAAAAACAGTGGTGCTGTTCAAAAGTGGAAAAAAGAGAATTATAAACGCAGCCTTTCAATTAGGGAATTGAAAAAGTTTTCATATCTGTTAATTTTCTCTTCCTGTGATTCGGATTCTGACTGAATTCTGTGATTTTCCTCCCGTGCACTACATACTACACACTACACCCAGCACATTGCATATTGCATATTGACTATGCATGAAATTCCTACTAAATCCATGGTTTGTTTGTAATACAAAATATAAAACACGGAGAGTAGAGAGTAGGCAATTTTCAGGTACTTTGAAAATGAAAAGCTAACTTTCATTTCAAAGTATCTGCATCAAATGTTGAAACCTGGATACTGGATTCTGGATAGTGAATAGAAAGTGGGGAATGGAAAACAAACTTTATTTTTTCATCTGCCCTTGAGCCTTGAGCATTGAGAATTGAGCCTTGTTAACTTTTTATTTGTATCATCATCATTTAACAAGGCAATAACAAGTGGAAAGTTCTCAGTCCTCAGTTCTAACGCTGTCATGTCATATCATATCATATCTACGCTTTTTTTGTAGAATGTGAAATGGATCGATCCTTGTTTCTCTTCCGGGTAGGAACATGAAACAGTGAACAGTGAACACGGAACACGGAAGAGTTCCCCGAAACCGATTCACAACTCCAACTCCTTTGACATCCATTCTTTCATGTAGATAAAAAACATATTTTTACATCATTTTCTACATTCTACATTCTACATTTTATATAAAATATAAAAGAGTTGTCTAAAAAAAGAAGCTGAGCTCATTGACGTCGTTTTTACCTTTGTCTTTGTATTTGTCCTTGCTTTATTTTAAAGCGGTAGGTTCCGCTTCCCCATTTTAGAAAAATGCCGACAGTTTCAGCAAAGTAGTGCTATTAATGCAGAACGGTGGTCGGCTTTTCTCATTTCCCTTTGTGTCATGACAAGTCAAAGTCAAAGTCAAAATCAAAGCGGTACGAGACAAAAGTACAAAGAACGCGACAACCAACATTTTATACTCTTTCAAAGTTAAACCAGGACGAGGACCAGCGTCAAAATCAAAATCAGAACCAAAATGAAA
Source organism: Sminthurinus aureus (assembly GCA_034698265.1). Classification (NCBI taxonomy): domain Eukaryota; kingdom Metazoa; phylum Arthropoda; class Collembola; order Symphypleona; family Katiannidae; genus Sminthurinus; species Sminthurinus aureus. Next base: position 18,514 of record JAQGBH010003760.1, read on the forward strand.
CAAAAATAGATCCAGTCAAATCTTATCATTGTATTTCTCGTAGTATGTTTAACATAATACACAATTCACAATAAAAATAGAAATGAGGGAAAATGTAGTTTTTTTCAAAAGTTGTACCCTTTTTCCTAGTTTTTTCTTACAAGTAAAAAACATGGCGCATCTTTTAATAAAATTTTACACACACTAGTGTAAGCAAACTAAAACAAAAACAACAACAAAAATAAAGGGAAGGGAAAGAAAAAGTTTTAGTTTTTTACTCATCTCATCATTTTTTGCATCACGGAAGGAAAAGAGAAAGTCAAAGTCAAAGTCAACTTTCTCTAGTGAAAGTGA
>JAQGBH010003761.1:0-18842 GCA_034698265.1 Sminthurinus aureus
TATTACTCTGGCTAAGAGAAATGGCTAATACTCTGGCTAAGAGAAATGGCTATTACTCTGGCTAAGAGAAATGGCTAATACTCTGGCTAAGAGACATGGCTATGACTCTGGGAAGAAGTTTGACGCTTAAAAAGCTAAATGCGAATTGTAAACATTAAAAAGGCCATTTTGGCGCCATCGGAAACGAATTCTTTATAATTTGCATTTTACCCGTCATTTGACGGGCGTTATTACTTGTATATTATATAGTTCTAAAATAATCACAATTCAGACTTGAGATATTAAACATCACAGAGAAGTTTCTTCATTGCATATTTGCAACAAACTAGTTTAGCACTTTTTTTATTCTTGCCAATCCCAATAATTTCTTTATAATTTCCACGGGGCAGATTTAATTGGATGTAAGTTAGTTCTGAATTCATGTCCTCTTTTTCACGCCATTCTTCTGATACGTTTCTGCATTAACAATTGATAAATAAAATTGACACGGTGTAATTTTTTATGCTTTAAATTTTCAATACAAAATTACTAATTTGTATCACAAGGTATTCCTGTTCTGATTTCTGATAAAGTTAAAGTGGAAAATACAGAGGAATTTGTTAATTTTTATTTGGCTTACGTAAAAAGATCTCCTCCACGAGCTCCTGGAAACTTTTCATGAAACCTTTTTACTGGAGACATTGGTACTTGTTTAGAAAATGAATCTGTGCACACATATGAAAAATATTTTAGTGTTTGATTTTAAAATTAAAACACAGTCCTATGTCCTATGCAATTTACAGTAGACAAAATAGAAGTCGTACCAATTTCTTTCTTCATAAGACGATAGAAAACTTTCCAGACAGCATCCAATGAATATCCACTGTCGACATAAATAGCACCAGCTAGAGATTCCCAAATGTCTCCCAAAATTTTAGGCACATCAATATCCTCAACGACTAAAGCTTCGTTTTCTTCTATTAAGTGGAACTATATTAAGAGAATAAAACATAAAAAATAAAGTTCATTGTTCACTATTATTTCATTTTTCAGGAATAAAAAATTCCCGTGTTCAAAAAAATCATGAAAAAAGGATACAAATAGCAGAGAAAAAAACTTACAGGCTCCGTAACTTCGTTGTTATTTTCCTCTTGATAGTCTACAAAAGTTTGGATAGCCGCTGTAATGTCTGATAGGCACAGCAGAAATTTATGAAGCCCATAGCGAACAGTAAGAGAAGCAAATGTCACGTTATTCACAAGGGCTGATCTCAAATCTGTTAGTTGGCCAGGATTTAAATCTCCACTTGCAAAGATATGATCCGTGATGAGGAAATCTAAAATTAATTAATCCAAGATAATTAAATAAATTCCAATTTTAAAGAGTATAAAAGTAAATCACAAAATTATAAAATATTCAATATTCCATTCCATTTCATATTGCAAAGAAATTTTACCTAAAATAGCATCTCCGATAAATTCCAATCTTTCATACGGCGGAGTAGTGCCATTGGCCATATAACATGGATGAGAAAACGCCTGAACCAATAACCACGGCTCTTTAAACCTAAAACATTAAACAACCAAAAACAATAATAAATAATAAATAAGAATGACAATAGCAATTTACTGAATTCTTGAAAAAAATTTACTATAATTTAAAATGCTTACTCATAATTGATTAATTTTTGGAACTCTTCATATTGAGGTAAAAAAGTGCCAATGGAGCTTTCTTCTGTATTAATGAGCCCAAATGAAGGATTCATAAGAGGACACTTTTGTAGAGGAATCCATTCTAAATCTTGGTCTTCCATAATTCTTCCTTCTCCTTGTTTTTTCTCATTCTGTACTGGACCTTGAAGACCAAGCTTCTCTAGGAATTGATATGCTCCAACTGCCTTGCCCGACATATAATATGCACCTAAAAGAGCCTCTACAGAATCAGCAACACTCTTGTCACCAACTCGAGTATAAACATATCCGGTATTCTCGGGTTTCATCTTCTTTTTGTTATCCTCTAGAAAGTTTTTCATCAACGGTTGCTTTTCAACTATCCATTCGTCTAATTCCTCTGCAGTCCAGTCCTACACAAAACACAATGTTAAAAATGACACATCAGCATTATTTATATCAGAAATTTAAAACACTACAAAACTCTTGACATTATGAATTATTAGCATTTTTAAATAAAAATATGGAAGATAAATAAATACCTCAAACTTTTCAATGTTTACACCATCCATCAAGAAAATATCTTCATTTATATCATGTCTACTCGCAGCCTCTACTAAATTTTCCGGAACTGTGAATCCTGGTGGCAAGAATGCAGTTTCAGGGACAAAAATTCCACTAGAAAGATACTCGCCAAGTCCAAAATTCTCCTTACCAAGTCTGTACAAATGGGCATTTGACACAAGAAATGATTTCAACTCTGTCATTCGTCCTTCATTTAGTTTTGACCAATTTGAGAACCTTTTTATAATGGAACAATACAAAATAAAAAATAAAAATTATTAGACAATTAATGAGTAATTTAGCTCAAAAAATGACATTCAAAGTGACAATAATAATAATAATTTTGCTTCAAATTACAGGAATTTTGTAACGGCAAACTTTAGAAATGAGTCTCCAATTGTCTCGAGTCGCTCCAGAGAGAAGAAATCTCTTGCATTGCTCAATGTCATGGCCTTTATAAGGAAATAAAAACAAGAATAATAATTGTATTAGATACTATAGTTTTCAAATTGGTATAAATACATGATAAATGATCATGTTAAATTAAACATAAAAAACAACACATGACAAATAATAATAAAAAGGGAGAGACGAGAAGCGAATTAGTATGATGTGTTTTTTGGCTTGCAAACGGTGTCTTACTTGCATAAGAGAAAAAAGTGTGGGTTGTTGATGAGAAGAAATAGAACTTGGGGAGGAAGTGACATTATCAAAATCCTTATCATATTTCTTCAAATTTGTCAATAAAATACTGTGGATATCAATCAGGTCTGAATGTACGTACGTATTTTACGGAGTAAAGAGAAGACAAATAAAAACGGGTTAAACTACACAAAATCAACTAATAATAATTAAGAAATATTTCAAATTACAAATTACAAATTACAAAAAGACAGATGAAAAATATAAAAGGAAATCGTAATCATTCTTCTTTCTACAATATTGTGCACTTACGATGTTTCTTTTGCTGTCCATTTGAGTCGTCGATGAAAGGTTTTCTCGCCTGTTTCCTCTGTCTAATTTCAGCTGTCATATTTGTCAGCCCCGAATTGCTACTGTAGTTCAGAGGGTTAATGAAATCTAATCGCATGTCTAAATTTTCATCCTCTTCTTCTGTCAACATCAACATTCCCCTAGTTCCACTGGAATTTTTCATCTTTTTTACAGCAGAGACGGACGGTTCAAAGTTCTCAGTTGAATAATGTGAAGTGTTCACATTTGACTGTCCTATTCTGAGGTACTTTCTTTCATCTTCATAGCCTAAAACAGGAAGAATAAAAAAACAATAATAATTAATATTATTTTTTTTTTGTGAAAGCATAATTTTTTTTAATAACAATTGTATAAAATATAAAATACTTACTCAAAGTCAATGAATAAATGGAGCGAACATGACTTTTCCAACCAAGAGAAGGTGGATTTACTTTCTCTTCTATCTCTTTTGCAAGAAGAACTCTATGGATTCTGTGGAGAATGGATGGGAGGAATTTGGATTGCATGTAGAGAGAAGCAGGGAGCGGATGGATTCTTGTCAACTCGGGAATTAATTCCAAAATATTCTCTGACTCAACACGATTTTTCCCTACATTTTTACTATTAGTGAAAAAATTCAAGTTTTTTCCAATCTTTTTAACTCTTATTAGAGCTTGGTCCTCATCAGCAATGGATTTGATTTTTGGATATTTATTTAGGAAATATGTCTTGTAGTTGAGTTGAGAAGGACCGGAACGGACTGGAAATGGAGAAAGCGGAGTCAAGTCCTTTGAAACCTCAACTACAGCGAGGAACTAATGAAATTAAAACAAATAAAAAAAACATGGATAAACATTACAATCATCATCAGCTTTACATTCCTTCATGAATTAAGAATTATGATGATGAATCTGAATAAATTTTTAATAACTAACCTCTGTTTCATATTTATACCAGGGAACAACTAGTGCATCCATCACTTCATAAGGACACTGATGATATTCCAACTGCCGATTCAAATACGAATCCAAATCAGGTACTGTTTGCCAAAATCCATTTTCTGTTTCCTCATGAAGCTCAAGTACACTTTGAATTAGTTCGGAATGAATTCGAAGTTGCTTCGTTCCACTCCGAGCTATATGAAAACAAAAACAATAGATATTGTAAAATGTGATTTACGTTTTATGAGTCATGGGTTGAAAATTGTAAAACATAGTATGATAAATCCCATGCATAAAATATTTAGCGTAATATTACTCGTTGATTTCTGTAGTGGAGCCAAAAGCATTGATGAGTAACAAGACGATTCTTGCATAAAAACACTCTTCAGTTCAAGAATATCACCATAAATGTATCTTTCAAAATCTCCGAGTTTAGACAAAAAGCCTTGAGTAAATGAAATTAGTCCAGTTTCTGTTTCTCCCCCTTCGATCTGCTGAACAGGCTTTAATGTCACAGTAAGAAAGCCAATCGTTGGATTCACATGAAGAAAAAATTTGGGAATCTAAATACATTACACAAATTCAACAACAAGGTTATGAAAATGATTGTAAAAATGATATCTTTTAGGAATTCCTTGTAGGAATTTTAGAAATTTTTAGAATAAATTGATGGAAAAACTCACGGTGAGATTAACAGAAGCCGGAACGATTAAACCAAAGGAATAGAGTCGACTTGCAAAGTCGTAGATAGAAGTAGATAAAACGTCCAATTTCTTTGGCTCTTGCTCTATCACAAGTTGGTACACTTGACATTTTTGACCCGGATGAATTCGAGCTGCTTTAAAACAGTCTGGAATCTAGAAAAAACAATAAGCAAAATAGTAATTATTAGTTAATTATTATAATTTCGGAAATGAGGCTAATATTATTTCATATTTAAACTTTAAACACGAGAAAGCCACATAATATTTTTTACCTTTTTAATATACTGTTGAGTTCGTTTCTTAGATCCAACTTTTCTCCCCTCGGGATCCTTTTCCATTCCATCTGTCAGTGAATTAATCATTTTAATAAGTGTGGCATTGTGATTTCGAGGGAACGGCAATAGTGTTTCTGGATCAAGGGCATTTTGATAGAAAAGCTGTTCACACACTTTTAAAAAAGCGGAGCATTTTGCTAGTTTCTTGGTTGGTTGAACCTGTCCCTATAAAATATAAAATTAGAATTATTAATTATATACAGAGTTAATGCTTCTAGCTTCAGAATTATTATGTATTATATTATGTCAAAACGCCAAAGTAGTTTTTTTTGGTTTTCTTTCTTCTTACTTCAACAACTCCTCCTTCAACTCCATCAGAGTCAACATCTCGAATTACAGAATTTGAAGGCAGTTGGACCCATGCTTTAAATCCACTCTCTGTTTGTTTATGCCAAGAAATTGGGTGAAAGGATGAAAAACGATCCGATGCCAAAGTTTGACAGTACCTAATAAAATCAAAATATTATGTAAAAAGTAATTATTAGTTATAATCAATAATAATTCGAATTACAGTATTTTATATTACGACACAAGAAATTTAGATGTGACTGCATAAGAAGCATAAAGACATTATACAATGCTGTATGATGTATAGAAAATATAAAATATAAAACTGCTCATTACCCATGGACAATTGATATCGCTTGTGTTGCACGGATGGCTGGATTTCTTCGACCCTCACTTAAATACGGAGCAAAATCTGGAATTTCTGTAACTAATGGATTTTTGTAGTCATCATCATCATCCTCATCTTGGAACGGATGTAGAGCTGCCTCCTTGAGGTGAGCGGCGAGTTGTTGATTAAATAGGATAAATTTTGCGTAAGTCGCTTCTTCATTTTTATCACTGTTCTTATCGATGAAAGCGATGAATTTTGAATTGGGATCTCTAGCCCTGCCACTTGATTGAATGAAGGAGGGATAGTTTTCAATTGAATTAAATCTAACAATTAAGCTACAACTAGGAACGTCAAGTCCTTCTTCAATAACATTTGTTGCCACAAGTAGATTGTACTGTTTGCTTCTAAATCTATAATAAAATTCAACAAAATGAGAATATTTCCATATTAATACACAACTCAATCACATTACAAATTATTATAAAAGCAAAATACCAAATACAAAGTGCAGCAGAGCCAACAGAAAAGGAAGTGAAAGCAACAAAATTAAAATGTGTGAGCTGAAATAGAGTTGGAATTTTTACCCTTGTAGAACTTTTGTCTGTTCTTTTATAGAGACTTGCTTCTCTAGTGGATCCATCTCATTTGCAGCTCCCATCACGAAATTGGGTTTGATATGACTTCCTCTGGGAACAGTTTGGGAAAAAGCCTATAAAAGATGAGAAATTGATTTCAGTTTAGTCACTAAAAAAATTAAAACTGTAACTACTGTTAATAATTATTAATATTTGACAATATTTTATATTATTAATTATTAATTATTAGTTATTAGTACTAAATTATAGATGCTCACCTCCAAATACCAACAAAGTATTTGAGTTGTGAATCTTTCCTTGACAAAAACAATACCGCAAAGAGTGTCAGGAGCATAACTAAAATTTAGAAACGTAAAAATTAATACGCAACATTTAATTTTTTTTATTTAACTTGTTTGCAATTTTTTATTCATATGCATAAAATTCTCAAGATTTGACTATCACTAAATAATTTCATCCATTAAAAACTTACCGGTAGTTATCCAAAATTTTCAGAAGAAGTCCCAGTTTCTCCGTTCGAAAATGCTCTACTTTCTCCGCTTTATTCATCTTCGTTGACATGAGTTGAGTTAAATTCTCCTCAAATTGTGCCAGAGCATCATCTAGTTTTGCGTAAAACTGTTGAGCTTTTCTATTTGAAAATCGGACTAAGGACTTTATACATGCTCGTTTATTCCTTGCAGCCAAAAATCCACAATACGGACCTTTTTAAAAAAGAATTCAATATTTAATATATTTATTATATTTATAAATGTTATGAACAGAATCATACATTAAATATTAAAAACTCTAGTAATTTTATTGTTTATTATACCTAATTCATCATAAATTTGGAAGACTTCTTTAACAACCCGTTGATATTTTTGGATCTCTCCCTTTTTATTTTTGAACTGTCGCTCAGGACTATAACTTGGATGATTTACTTCACAACTGCGGTCTAACTCAAATTCCTTTGGATCTTGCTTAGCCACTTCCAGTAGAAAATCCGTTAAACTTAATTTAACAACACTGTCTAATGATGACCAGCTGTATTGTTGTCCAGTAAGGGAGAACTTTTCATACGTTACTTTTGCTTTTGTTGAGTACCTATACATACAGAAGACATAATTTATAAAAATATACATAAAATGTATTATGTCATTTTGACTCTTACGACTTACGTTTAATACACACATGAACAGTAAATATTTTTAATTGTACATAATATATTCTATAGTCATGATGAAATATTACATTTTATTGTACAATACTCACTTTAAAACTTCTTCATATTTCCAATGTGTGCTGGCTTTAGCATGGAGACGCTCTTCAACCTGCTCCACTTGTAATCCCACATTTCCTGTTTTCTTTCCATTTATAATTGTGGCAGTTAGACCTAAAATTCGAGGTAAATTTCTTAGTCCACTATTGACCGCTTCCTCATGATATCTGTTCATAATCTACAAATAACAAATAAAAGTATCATCATATAGTCTATATGATATAGAGGCAAAAAATACGACCAGAGGTATACATAAAAGAAACAATTATTATGAATGCCAATAAAATAATATTAAATATTTTACACTATACACGTGTTATGTTTTATGCATGCATGATTTAATTGTAGTGTCATTTCATATTTGATTATACTTGATTCATGGGGTGATTTTTGTCCGTATGATGACACTCGTCCATCACCAACAAAGAAATTTGTGAAATTTTCATAAAATCATGACTCAGGGCTATAACAAGTGTTTCTGGAGTCATCACGACCACCTAAAATGAACAATCAATACACACAGTTATCAATACAATGTTCAAATCTCAGTTAAAGGATCTCGTTTTTTGTTATATTATACAAAATATTCAATAATGTTTAATGACCATTTAAAAAAGTGCACATACATGACAATTACTCAAAAATCTGTCCCATTTATGTTTCACCCAATTGTCTACATCTCGATCACTTGACAAATAATCAACCGTGTGAACTTGATCCTTTTCTTCATCGTCCCCAATAATTTCACCGTCTTCTTCTTCACTTCCATTGTCATCATCGATAGAGGCGGAAGGTCGGATGTCCGGTAAGTAACGCTTAAAGGTTTCATAATGTTGTTTAGTCAGAGCGACTGTAGTAGCAATGACAATAATCTTTTTCTCCTGTCTGTGTGAATTGTGAGTGAAAAACCAATAACCAAAGTTGTATTAAATAATCGAGTCCTCAAGTAAAAAATGCATAGTATAATATATAAAATCTGTATAAAAAAATAATAACCATTATTATTTATTGTTTATAAAGTGTACCTTTTAGTTTCTTCCAAGTATTCTTTGGCCAACTGAACTGCAATTTGAGTTTTTCCACTTCCGGTTGGTAGGCAAACAATAATATTGCGTTTGTGTCCCAACTTGACAAAATCACTCTACATGTAAAAAGATCAAAGAAATTACAAATTATAATAGCAGCAAAAGCAGTCATTTCGTAAGTTGATGACAATTCATAATATATTGGCATACATTTTACATCTTATTTTATTTTTTATACCTGATACTCTCTCAACTCCAAATCTTGCTTCATCTTTTCCAACTTTGGTCTACAACCTACAGGTGATATAGAACTGGAGATAATTAATGAGAAATGAAAACCAAATCATCTTTATTACATCGTCCATAGCATGAAGATTAAGTTTTATGTTTAATGATAATCACAAATATGTACAAAAGCTTATAATATGCCATTACCTGTGTTCTTCTCTTCTCTCTTCTCTTGCTTTTTAAGGTGTTAAAAATGTGTGTCAAATGCCAAGATGACAAAATGATAGATAAATTGACTACTCAGCTGTACTAATCAAATTGTCAAACTGACATCACTTAACTTTTTGTGTCCTCATGAATAGACTCATGACTCATTCCCTCACAAGTCACAAGAGTAAAATGAATCATGGTATTGTCTGTATATACTGTACAGTATCAATTGGTATTAAATTCGTCTTTTATTCTATCACTAAAAAATAATATAAAATTGCAGCTACGAGTGCAAATCGTCGACTTGACGTTTGACTTGCACTCAAATGCATTTCAAGGTTTTCATACACGTGTGTTATATGTAACCAATGTACATAGTACAAACATACACACAAAATACACAATTCGTCTGAAAATCGTCTGACCGGGTTTAGAGCGTTCAAATGTGAAGGGTATCTTAGAAAAGCTTTGAAATATTTGTGTGTATACCGGAAAAAACTGAGCTAAGAGCTTAAAAGTGGAATAAAATTATACATTTACAATTAACTTATGTAGTTTAGATAAACACCGATTTTGACATATTGATTATTGAAGTACCTTTGAATTTTTACACAGTACAGAGTGCAGACGCTTAAAATTTACAACTAGTTAAAAATGTCAAAGGTAACCTTAGAAGTTTGTATAGATAACATCGTCTCTGGATTGGCAGCTGAAGCTGGAGGTGCAAGTAGAATTGAACTTTGTTCAGCTCTGTCTGAAGGCGGATTGACCCCATCCCTTGGATTCCTCCAGAAAATTAAGAGTGTGATCAAAATCCCGGTCTTTGCTATGATACGGTAAAAAACATAACGTTTGAATCTACAAAATACAAATTATGTTGCTCCATGTTCATTATTTGTTGATTGTTGATGCATTTTATTTATTATGTTTACAGACCTCGGTGTGGAGACTTTTTATATTCGGACGATGAAATTGACATTATGAAAGTAAGACATGCAGAAAAATGAAGTATTTTGCATTGGCAATAAAAGCAATAATCAAAACGTACAGCAAAAACATTATTATGATGAACTAACTTTTATACTTACACATTGCTGTTTTCAGAATGACATAAAAACCCTCAAAGAAAATGGTGCAGATGGTTTCGTCTTTGGTGTACTAAATGAAGAGGGTCAAATTGATGAGGTTAAGTGTCAAGCATTGTTGAATGAAGCTCTTCCTTCTCCTGTCACATTCCATAGAGCCTTTGACCAAATTCCAAATAATGATAAAGAAAGTAATACTTCTGCTTTTGAAGCTCTAGAAATAATCATTCGTCTCGGGTTTTCTCGTCTTCTCACAAGTGGACAACAATCAACTGCTCAAAAAGGAATCCCATTAATAGAACAGTTAGTTGACAAGGCTGATGGACGAATTAGTATAATGGCTGGAACAGGCGTTTCTCCTTCAAATACAACTCAAATTGTAGAGGAAACTAGAGTCAAAGAAGTTCATGCTAGTGCAAGAAAATCCGTAACATCTAAAATGATAAGAAAAACCATTAGTGGTGAAAATAGTGTGACGATGGGAAGTCAAAGTGATGATTTTACTATTTTAGTCACAGATGAAAATATTGTGAAGGCAATAGTACAAAATGCTAATACTAAAAGCTAGAGATTAAAATATAACTTAAAATGTTAAAAAATAAATATTTTCAAGATAAAATTTATCTAAACATGACAATCAATAAAGAATAATTTTTGTACCTGTCACATAATATTCAGTACACGATGCAAAATGCAACCTTATGCAAGAAAAAGAAATTATTTTATGTACAATATTGAGATTAACGGTTTACGATAATATAGTGGTGATGATCCAATTTTATTTCCATAAAATTGTTGAAACTTTTTAAAATCTTTAGAAAAAACAACTATCTAAAGTCTACAACAATCATAATATTATTATACAGTTACAGTAATATATATTTTAAATGTTTTTAAAAATTCTACGATTTTTATTATCATCAAATCGTATTTAGTTAAAATTCCATTTGAATGCATATTATAGCATGTATCAAATGAGTTTCATTATATTCATATGTCACCACCACAAAACAGCATAATATTATTATATTATTGTAAAAGTAACTTTTGAAATCTCTTGTCGACAAGTTTTGTTTTAAACTTTCCATAATATGTATCATGTATTATGCATAATATGAAAAGTCTTTTTTATATAAACATATTTTGTTTTACCTTTATATCATTATGTGATACGGTTTTATAAATAATAATCACTATTATTATTATAGTACTTGTACGATGTGTTGTAGTTCACGATCAATGGTTAGTTGAAGTTCTTGTATGTTGTATGTAAAATGTAAATGTGGAATACACAAAATACAATCTTATTTTATATAGTTTCATGTTCTTTGTATTCATATTATTATTTCTCCTTTTCACATGTTGTTGTTGTTGTTGGTGCTGTCGTAAATTCACAGGGAAGGGCAAAAAAAATATACTACATATTATAACAAGAGAACACAAAAAACATAATAATATTATATGCTCCACGATAATAAGAGAATAGTAGATAGCAGTAGTAGTAGTTGTAGTGGGAATTGGCAATAATTATAACAAAAGTATATTATTATGTATACATACGTAAAATAACTAGCACTAGTATAATAATATTATTATAATAGTAGCAGATTTTAAAAGTTTATATATCCCTAAAAATTCAGACGATACGATAATAATATATGTACATACATATATTATGTGTGTGTGTGTAGGTATAAATCAATAATAATTATAGTACTATATATTTTCATTTAAGCCATCGCTTGTTCGACCATTTCTTGCATATTTTCTTTAAGTGGTGATATACTCAATTTCCATTTGCTGAGCATGTCTCGGATTTGGATCCAGTGAGTTTTGGTCAGAGCTGAATATAAACAAATAATTTTTAAAAAAACAACAAACAAACCAAAAATACATTAGTGGATGTAAGAATATATAATGATTTACAATGTTTATAAAGGACATGAGTAGCAATAATGATGACCATTTTTAGATTTTTTTTAATATTACATAAAATAAAAAATATCATACCTCGTTTGACAACGGATTGTACTACAAGTTTCTTGGAGGCTTGATCAATCCGAGCTGTGAGGAGTTTTGTTTTAAGTGAATCAATTATAAATTTCTCCACTTCATTATTCTCCAATTTGAGTTCTCGTTGAATTTGAGAAAAGAGTAACTCTGAGGATTTCTCAGCCATACTAATCAAACTCAAAATCCTCATCTTTTTCATCAATTTTTCATGGTCTAATCCCATCTTTTGAAGATACTCTTTATGATGACTGTAATACTTGAAATACTCTTCTAAACCATCATACACTGCAATCATTAGTAAATCATGAATTGGATTTCCTATAATAAAAAGAGAAGAGAAGAAAAGAAAACATTTATTATTTATTTCTATCATATGTGCAAATGTAGTATGCATAATTTTTAATAATAGTAGATAGTAGTAGTAGTAAAAGTAAAATACAGCTATAAAATAAACGTGTAGAATATTAAATATTAAATATTAAACAACAAACATATTGTAATCCATAATATTTTTTCTTATACCTTCTAAAAACTTGACAGGTTTCAAAGGTAATAAATGGTCAAGAAGGTAAATATTAGGATCCGCAAGGGAAGCAACAATACATCTTTGAGCATCCTCACGGGCTTGTGAAGCATTTTCTGTGGTGTAAGTAGCCAATAAATCCAACATGACTTTATAAGCTTCATCACTTGCTTTACAATTCAAAAGACCTTGATGGAGAAGTCGATAGAGTTTTTGAAGTTGTTCAGCTGTGGGTGGACGGGCAGAGAAACTCTTTTTCAAATTGACCGTATTAGTAAAGATGGCTTGAATTTGTCCAATTTTCCCAGCTACTTCCACCATATTAAAATACACATGATATCTCATGGCGGAATGTTCACTTAGAGAGAAAAATAAAAGACGAAGAACTTTGAGTGCAAGAATTCCATTCTTTTGATCGGGTTCCCAGGCTTTGGCCAATTTTTCACAAAAGGCAAGGACAAGATTATCAGAAGCTTCTGGATCCGCAATGATGACCACTGACACGATACCATTAAGAACAGATTCTATATCACTCTCGGATACTCCTTGTGTGAAACAAACATCACATACTTGAATAATCTTGTGAAGATCATCTTCCATTCCTTTTGGACTGGGTTGAGTGGAAATTTCTGCACCCAAATTACGGAAATATTCTCTCAATTCTTGACATTGCTCTTGTGGAGAGGCTGCTATAAACGAAGTTAATTCTGCTTCCATGATTAATTCCTTCTTTTTTTATGTATCTAGAATATTCAAATTCATTCAAGAAAAAATAAAATATTATTATGTATTTTATTACAGCACAATTTAAGTAGTAGTGGTGGTGGGTTACAGTCAAAATTAAGAAATTAGAAAATGTACAAATGTCAAATACACAACACATTAAATAAAAATAACAATAGCAGTCAAAAAATAAATGTATAATTTGAAATAATAAATGACTTCCTCAAAATGTATAATGAAATCACAATTAAAAATTAAAATAAATCTTATTTTTGACAATTTTGCATTTTACACACAAAATCATGTGCATTTTTAATCTCAAATAAAAAGTACAAAAAATACTTAGCAATTTTAAAACTTGAACACTTTCTAATCCAAAAATAGCTGAAGAATTCAACAAAATACCTTTCAATCCACTATAATCACGTTTAAACCCTTAATTTTAATTTTAATTAATTGACATAAGGACCAAGCAGGCCGGCGAACACAGGTTCTTGTAAATTAAAAATCACGTGATTGCTGAAAGAGCGCTCCATTCAAAAATTTTGCACATGTGCTCATCTGAAATCTAAAGTCAGCTCGCAATAAAAAGTTATATTTAATTTCAATTAATTTTTAACTGTGGGATTCCAATATTTTAACAAACATCTTGAAGCTAGTGAAAAACAGGTAAAGCTCACGATATATAAAAATAGCAACATAATTTGCTTTGGTTGACTTTGTACAATAAAAATACAAAACACTAACGTCAATTTTGATATGCACACATTTTTTTATTTTTAATCATATTGAAATATTTAATTGGGATTAGGTACTAGATATTAAAATGATTTTTGTTTGTCAATTTATAGGCATGGGTGCAGACGGTGGAGGAGGCGGAAATGGTCCTAAAATTATTGGAAAGAATTGGGGTAAAGGCCAAATTATAAAAAAGAAGACCAAAAAGTTTACATTTGCAAAGAAACCTACGAAAACTGAAGACGAAACAGAAGAAATTAAAAGATTACAACAGGAATATGAAACAGTATGTGGAAATCATGCATAAATACTTACAATTATAGTAGTTGTAGTCGTAAGATTATATCTATTTCTTTTCATGACACATGAAAAAAAGTATCCAGAGTTATGCCGATTTGACATGTGTGATTTGCTAATAATTTATAATTATTTCGTTTACAGTTTGACTCATCTAAAGTAAAAACTTTTAAGGATGTTCCATTGACACGAAAGACTTTTTTGGCACTTCGTGAACATGGTTATGTAAAACCAACAGATATTCAAAAGGAAAGTATTGGATTAGCATTGAGAGGCCTTGATATTTTAGGAGCTGCAAAAACAGGAAGTGGAAAAACTCTTGCTTTCATAATTCCGGTAATAATAATTATTGTACATTGTACACATATTTTTTCATTGTAAGAATGTGTAAGTACATGTGTGTGTACTTGATTTTTAAATATTATGCATGGAAAATAGAAATCTGTATTTTTATGTTCTGTAGGTTATTGAGCTACTAAATACAAAATTATGGACTAAAATGGATGGTTTGGGTGCTCTTATAATTACTCCAACACGAGAATTAGCATATCAAATTTTTGAGACACTACGGAAAGTTGGCCAACTTCATGAATTCTCTGCTGGTTTAATTATTGGTATGATTTATTGTTTTTCTACATACTGTTTTACATTTTTAGTACAAGAACAATAATAAAGATAATGGATGTTTTTGGTTTAATTTTTTCCCCTTTGTAGGTGGTAAAGATTTAAAATTTGAAAGGACAAGAATGGACCAAATGAATATTATTATTTGTACTCCTGGTCGACTTTTACAACATATGGATGAAAATCCCATGTTTGATTGTACAAATTTACAGGTATGTATAATACATCAATAATAATAATTACTTACTGCTTGGTTTTTTTCTTTGAATTCCTAACTTCTTTTTTTTTTCTTACATAATATATAATATATTATGCGCTCTATGTAATAGCATGTTATATGTTATATATTATTTATAGCAAAATGAAAATTAAAAAAATTAATCTCGTTTTTTTTGTTATGTACAGATTTTAGTATTGGATGAAGCAGATCGATGTCTTGATTTAGGATTTGAACAAGCCATGAATGCAATTATTGCTAATCTTCCAACAGAACGGCAAACTCTACTTTTTTCAGCAACTCAAACAAAGTTTGTTTCTTTTGTTGTTCATAATATTATTTATTATTTACGATTTCTATTATTTTTTTTGAAATATACATAATATCAAATATCATTTTGAGATTTACAATGCTCATGTTGTTTAATGTTTTGTATCTAAATATGATGTCAAATCCATTGAATTATTTACAGGTCTGTGAAGGATTTAGCTCGACTTAGCTTAAATGCTCCAGTTTATGTCTCTGTACATGAAAATGCAGAATTTAGTACTCCAGAAAAACTACTACAGAGTTACATTGTTTGTCCTGTAGAATCAAAATTAAATCTTTTATGGTCCTTTCTAAAACATCATAAAAAATCAAAAGTTCTCGTATTTTTATCTAGTTGTAAACAGGTAAGATGATTTTCTACCCTTGTTTAATGTCAATAATAAGTATTTAAACGTTATATTATTATTTATTATGCATAATTATTATGCTTGTATTTTTTTATTCATTTTTTTTCATGTCTAACTCATATCTCTAATAATATTTTGGCTTGCAGGTTCGTTTTATAAATTCACTATTTTGTCGTATGAAACCGGGAATGTCCGTCCTCGCACTTCACGGAGCTCTTCATCAACTCAAGAGAATGGCAGTTTATGAAGAATATAGAAGAAAACAGGCTGTTGTTTTACTTGCTACAGATATTGCAGCTAGAGGTTTGGATTTTCCGGGTGTAGATTGGGTCGTACAATTAGATTGTCCTGAAGATGCAACAACTTATATTCATAGAGCTGGTAGAACAGCTCGTTTAAATAAAAATGGTGAAGCTCTTCTTGTTTTACTTCCATCTGAAGAAAAAGGAATGATTGAAGAACTTCAGGCCAAGAAAATTCCCATCAATAAAATTGAAGTAAATCCAAAAAGTATTGTAGAAGTGAATCGGAAATTTGAAGCTCAACTTGTCAGAGACATAAGTTTAAAGGACAGTGCTCAACGAGCCTTCAAAGCTTATTTAAAATCAATTTTTCTCATGAAGAATAAAAAAGTATTTGATGTATCTAAATTGGATTTACCTAGTTTTGCAAGGTAATTATTTTTTGTATAGCACTTATAAGTTGTAAAAGTTTTTGTATTTTGTAGTGTATATTTTTACTTACTCATTTATCATTTCCATTGCCGAATGTACAAGACTTAAAAAATATAGTCACAAGTCAGTAAATATTTTATCAATGTTTTTTTTATTATAAAATTACAGTTCTCTCGGTTTAGCTATTGCACCTCGAGTTCGTTTCCTTCAAAAGAAATTAGGAGAAAAGAAATTTAAAAATGTTAGTGCCAATAAACCAATACCAGAAGAAAAATATAGTAAAATTAAAGTAGATGTGGATTCAGATGATAACAATAGCAATGATGATGCTGATAATAAAGTAAAGAGTGAAGAAGAGGAAGAGGAAAATGAGGAAGAGAAGGAGGAGGAAGAAGAAGAAGAGACAGAGCCTACAAAATCTTTGCAATTTAAATCTAAATCATCCAGAATATTTGATTTTAGTATACAAGGTAATTTTACATAATATATTACCAAGTTTACTTAACTATAATTCATAAAAAGGTGTGTTTGTTTTTTTTTAAATTTTTTCTGTTGTAATGAATGTAATTATGTGACATTTTCTGTAATTTTGATATTTTTTAGACGAAGATCGTGAGGATTGTAATGACTTATTTACGGGTCAAAAAGAGGTAGAACTTGAAGAGAATCCAGAAGAAGATGAGGCTGCTAAGCAATTTCTTCTGCCTGGACATGGAAGAGACAGCAGATCAACTAAACCCAAATCAAAAGCTTCCATCGCCAAGAAAATATTAAAAAAGAAAATTATGACAAATAAAAAACTTGTATTTGATGATGAGACGGGAGAAGCTGTACCTGATATTCGACGAGAGAGACAGTCTGAATTAGCCAAATCCTATGATAATGAAGATGCTTCTGGAATTGATATTGAGAAAGCCAAAGAAATTCTCAAACTTGAAGATAAAATTGATAAGAAAATACATCAAGAGCGTATCAAGGCTAAACGCAGGTACGTTAAAAATACACTATGCATTATGTATTGCAAAATATTATTTTAAATTCTTTTTTTATTATTGTTAATCTATAATAATAAATCAAAAATAATCAAAATTCACTATTTTATTTCGTCCAGGGAGAAAAAGCTAAAGGCAAAAGGAGATAAAGGTAGTGAGAAAACTGAAGAAGAAGCTGTGGAAGAAACACAAGTTTTTCTATCAAAACCAGAACTCGATGAAGAATATGATGATGATAATGATGATGAGTCAGATGAAGGTTATGAACCAGATTTATCATGGCTTCCGGATCCAGATAAAGTGTACGGTTCAAAAGAAGAAGATGATGATGAGAATGACAACGGAGACGATGATGATGATGATGATCAAGGAGACATGGAAGACCAGTCAGGCTCAGATTCAGAATCAAATACTAATTCCTTTCAAGATGTTGATGCTAGTAAAAAAAGAAAAGCTCCCAGAAGAAACATCAATGAAGATGACGACGAGGAAGATAGTGATGCAAATTATCGTCAAGTTGTCAATAGTAGTGATGATAGTGAAAGTGAGAGTGAATATGTGAAACATTTAAAATCTCAAGCTCAAATATCAAAGAAGAGTGGTAAAAAATCACAAGGACGAGAGGAGGAAAAAGTACAAGTTAAAAAATCCAAGGCAAAGAAAAGTAAACTCAGTAGGAAAAATAGTGATGATGATGATGATGAGGATTACAATAATGATATGAATAAGGAAATTGAAGGATTGGATAATAATTTAATGGAGGAACTAGCTCTTCAACTTTTATCTAAAAAGTAACATCGTTGATAATATAGGTACTTTTTATAGTATAAAATATACAAAATATATTTTTAAATTATTATCAGATTATTCCTTGTGTCTGTTGTAATATATTATATATTATATTATATTATATTATATTATATTTTATGCTTTTTACTTACGCATGCAAACATGTATTGTGTATACATATAACATATAAGTATTCACATCAAAACGGGAAACATAATGATGTACTTTACTTATTCTCAGGCATCGATAAAGTATTAGTGTGAAAGTACAGGGCCTAGTGCTTTTTTATTGCACTGGTAACCAATGATTGAGTATCTATTTTGAGATTCTCCAAGTCGAAAACAACTTTGTCGAATTTTTCGCTGAAACTTGGTAGAGAGGTACAT
>JAQGBH010003762.1:0-18841 GCA_034698265.1 Sminthurinus aureus
AATGTAAGGAAAAAGTCTACAATTACACGAAAATGTAAGCTTACATAGATTTTTGTATTTCATCGGGTTTACCCCTAGTATTCATATTGTTAGTTGTGGTACTATCTCTAGTCTCTAGTCTCTATGCAATTTAAGCAGGCACATACATAATAGAATACAAATCTGCATTGAAAACTTATAATTTGCCATTATAATGTGCACATGAATTTTTTGAGCCTTTAGAATAAAAACAAGAGTTATTTATCTATTTTGTGATATTTGCTTTGTGTTTTGTGTTTTGTTTTCTTAATTTTTTTAGCACGTATCCCCATTTTGTTTTGTCACGTAACCTGTTCACTGTCCATTGTTCATTTTGTATTGATTTAAAGGTTTTCTTCTTATATGTGGGAAGAAGAATGAAAAGTACACAGTAAAGACAGGTGAAAGAAAAATAGAACAGTTGCAACTTTTCTTGTAAGGAAAGAGGACAAAGGACAACGTACAACGTGCAAGTTAGCTTGAAAACTGGAGATTGGAGACTCGAGAGCAAGTCAAATCAAGAATCAAGCCAAACAGAGAAAGCAAAATCATGTAAAGTAGAATTTAAAAGAAAGTTAATTAAAAATGAGGTAACTCAGCTCTGTCATTCGCTTTAGTCATTTATCGATCGGACACCATCTCTCTTCCCACAATACACCTCATACTTCATATACATTGTACATGTGCACAAAGTTAATACTTTTTTGATAGACTCTTGACTCATTATTGAATTCTTGTGTGAAACAGAATGGGAATAAAAGTCATCATCCACTGTGTACCAACCACAAAGTACAATGTACAAAAGTGTGCGCTCCATTTTCCATTGTCTTTCTTTATCATCATAACTTTTTATTACATTTTAGTATGGATTCACATTAATGCTAATGAATTCGCCCAGAAGCTGAATCAATTTCCTAATTTTTTATATCAAGGGTGAATAAACCTTTTTAACTGTTTTTTTCCTAAAAAATCAAACCGGTTTTTCCTATAAATAGGAAATAGGATCTCATATAACATACAAGATATTATAACATGTGCAAGGAGGGCAAAATACTTTTAAAATGTCGTACCACTATTTTAGTAATTGGTAAAAATGAAGAGATGAGGAAAAAGTTGGATGCACTGAGCAATCCGCCGTTTACTGTTGTCACGTTTTATTATGTATTATTTATTAGGTATAAATCGATTATATTATGTGGCATATTTATGTATTCTGCATTCTTAATTACCTCGTTAATCATTCAAATTCTCGTTGCATATTCAAGATTCAATATTCAATATTCAAGAGGTATTAGTCAATTCGTACAAAAAATGTTGTACATTTATCGTTATTTAAAACGTGGAGCTCAAAGCTAAAGTTTTTACTATATCTGACGTCATAATATGTTATGTATGTATACACAAAAAGTAGACACAAACTATGTACATGATTGGATAAGAAATAAGAAAATTCCATCAACAACTATTTATAATATTTTTAATTAAGCTTTTTTTGCTCATTACAAATTACAAACTACAAACTATAAACAAGTTCAATAACTTGACTGAGAATCCAGAATCGGGTAGCAAAAGATGAAGAGAAGAATGGTTAAAGTTGTACGACTCAAGACTCAAGGCTCAAGATGAATTGAGAATTTAAGAAGAAAAACAATCAAGAGAAAAAAGCTCGTAGAGTTAAATGAATTGATTTACTTATTTACTCTTTTTTGTTTGTTTTTTGTATTTTGATGGTAGGAAACCGTCTTTGAGGTTTGAGTTTTGAGTTTTGAGTTTTGAGCCTTGAGCTTCGACCCTTGAGCCAAATTACATAGAATCGTGTCTCAAATAAACGCATGCGGATAATAATATAGTAATAATAATAATATTATTATTGTTATCTACGCCAGTGGGAATCTTCCAATGTACAATGTACATCTAACACATCTAACTGCATTATTATTATTATTATTTTGTAAAATCTCTCTCCATGCCTCGGTTTTCAGCTCCATTTTCCTCTTCCATCTACTTTTTCGGATTAACTCACTCTTGTTTTATTTTACTTGTCAGTTTAGAGTGTAGAGATCAATAAAGAACGTGATACATGTACAATGTACAATTTACAAATGTACACAAAGTAAAACGTAGAGAGTAGAACCTTTGAGGAACACACATGTACACTTTTATTCCTCCATATTGATTACCAATTCGCAATTCGTATAGATTCTAGATTCTAGACGGTAGGCTGTAGACAGTTTTCAAGAGCAAATAAAACACTTGGTCTCTCACTCTACACTTTACACTGTATACTGTACAAATGAAACATGTGTATCCAGTATCTACAAAGTGGAAAGTAGAAGCAAACACAAACATATAAGACTGTCTGTGTATGTTTCTAATGTAATTTCTCTCCATCTTTTTTATTCTCGTTTCTAGAAACTAGAAACTATGTGTAAAAAACTATAGACTATGAACTGCAAACAGGTACACCAGTATTCGAGCTCTTTTGTACAAATTCCTGAAATAAATACGTAGAGGAAGTGAAAATATGTAATCAATCGAATCCGTTTATTTATTTATTTATTTATGTGGTTATGGGTTATGGTATGGTGTTTCAGAGTGTGGGAGTGTGTAAAAAACGGGATGGAAAAGGAGAATTTACGAGACAAGACGGAGAAATCCGGAATATGAAAGCGAATGAGAGTGGGAGTACAAACTACAAACATATAGAATCTAAAATTTACAGTATTTGTGAATTTGTGAACTTCCTGTGCCGGCGTAATCTAAAATAGCAAGTAATTTAGCAATTCCTTCAGCTACAGTTTATTCCACTACTCACTATTCACATCAACAAGCACATTGGTAACATGTAACATACAACACACAGCATACACGGCAGAGCAGACATAAGGAAGTCGACAGTCGACAGGCATTAGTACTGTCAATTGTACTGTAAATTCTCAGGTTTGTACAAAAGTATTACATATTTTATTGAAAACATGTTATATGTTATATAGTATGTATACAAAATATTTACACAGATAAAGAGAAAAGGTATTTTCTCCTAATATTCCTCTTGCTAAATATACGAATATACAATATAGATATAGATGTGTAATATGTAGCAAGGTACAAGATCCATGCACTTTAATTCCTTCCATCCATCTCGTTCACTCTGATTGTATTTTGTACTTTCTCCATTGACGTCGTATTTTAGTTTCAGATTTGTATTCGAATTCGGATTTAGAGTCAGAGTCGAATTCGAAGTCGAAGTCAGAGGTAGATTAGCTAGAGTGTGATTTTATGTTTCTTCATAATGATCCAACATCCAATATGCTCTTCGCTGTGTACTTCCATTTAAGTACATGTACGATTTAACACTTTCATGTCAGCTTGAGCGTTGAGCGTTGAGTATTGAGCATTGAACAAGTATACGTTATACATATGCCGTTTTTGTGTTTCTCTTTACTGATGTGAAGAGAATTCGATATGCAATATTCAATACATATTGTATATTCTGTACATTTTACATCTAAGATCTATTTCATACCTTTTAGACTTTCAATTCAACTTGGAGCTCGGATAGAGGATAAACGAGACAAATTTAGAATTACGTCAGGAAGAAGAAACACGAATAATCAATTACCAATTGATTCAGTTGAACTCGATGATTTTATTCAATGTAATGAAATATTAAATATAGTAAAGTAAGAAAATTGATAATATTTATATACCAGATAGAATAACCATACAGATTAAAAGTCTAGAATTCTGTAGTTCTGGAAACCCCATGTGCATTTTCTTGTAATTCTTTTCAAAAAGATTAGACAAGGAAGATTACACAAAGTACTTACCCTTGTTTCTTGTTTCACAATTCCCAATACCCAATATACAGGCAAGAAATTATCCAGCGCGTGGAAGATTTACTTTGACTCATTTTTCTTGTAAATATTGCCCGTAATTATTCATTATCATAACTGATTCCGACAGGATGGATAAAAATAAACATTATTACATCAAAATTTCACAACAACAAACAACAATGACCACAAAGACTCAGTCTACAGTTGAGTTTGGTGCTGTGCTCAATGCTCAGTTATTTTGACTTTTATCATGTTTTTGTTATTGTACCACTGAATCACTGATATACAGTAATTTCTGCACTCTTTTTCTATATTTATTCCTTTCATTTTTCTACCTATTTTTTTAGCCTTTGCCTTGCTTTCTTTCATCTTTCTTCCTTTGTCCCTCCTAAGTCTTACGTCTAAAGTCGCAAGTCGTACGTCGTAAGGCAACCTTCTAATTAGGTAGTGAGAATTTGCTGACTAATTATTTTCAAATGAAAAGACATTTTCTTTTTCATTTTTGCTGATTCAGTCCTTTTCCTTTTTTGACGATCCATCCTCTTCCCATAGCAAACTAGGATTCTTATACTCTTACCTAGTACCTAGTTCATAGTTCGTAGTTCGTAGTTCATATCGGGGCTCATTATTATTTCGGGGAGCTGGTCTTAATGCGTAGCCTGTCGGATAAGAATGTCTGACATTCATTACAAACTATCCTCATACTTGTATTCCATTATATAAAATTATATTATGTAGAGCATATTTATATCTATACCCATATATTATATATTATATATAGCTCTACATTCTACATGTCTATACATAGATGTATTGATTGCCTCCTCACATTATTCTGACAAGTCAATTTTTTTTACATACTGCTGATGTCGTTCACTTTCACTTTCCTGTTTTACGTTTCACATCTCAGATCTTGGAACTCGGATCTAGAATCCAGAATCTCGGATCGACGCTCTACGTCAATTTTTTGCGCGTATCTTGTATACTATACACTTCAGCGGAATCCTTCTCCCAGCGTCCCGCCACCGTCACTGTCATAATCATCATCATTGTATATTAAATGAAGTCAAGTCGTGCGTATCTGCTTTCTATATTCAGTATCATCATCCACACATCTATACATTATACAATATATTGAACATTGAACATGAACGAAATTTACTAGTAGACCATTTCATGAAAATCTGCGTGCTGCGTGTAAAAATCTCGGCGTCTCTCACTTTTCACTCCTTCAAATCATTAGTTTCTAGCATTTGCATTTATTAGTAAACAATTTAGTGTAAAACCTGTAAAATATGCATTTGATTAGAAAAGATGATGTGAGTATTAATAATTTTAAATGATTTCAAAACCTTCTATTTGAGTGATGGTGACTCACTCTAGATTTTTCAGTAGGACTTAATATTTATCTATTTTCAAACTCAATCTCTGTTGTTTTCAATGTCAGTGATCAATTTTCCATTAGATTCGAGATTCGAGTCAATGGAAAACTAAAGTCAGCAATTTCCTGCCAATTTTCCGGAAATTTGCTAAAACGGGAGCATTGAAAAAGCAATCATCATCATCATTTCTTTTCTTGGAAGTCCTCGTAAGACTAAAATTAAGTATAAAGTATAATTATAGCAACATTTGACGTACATGAATTAAATTTAGAATTTACAGGAAAAGGTAGAATTTTTAGAACCTTTTTGCATCATACAAAGGTTGTAGGTTGAGTAAAAATTGAAAAGGAGCATATAAAATAGCAAAATTCTAGATTCTAGATTCTAGATTTTAGATGATAGATGCTCTTAATTTAACCGTAGATGAATAAAGTCAATGAGGTGGAAGAAAATAAAGGATCGTTTTTTATTTTTATTTTTTCATCTTATAACAAGAATTTGAAATCTCCATGTTCTCCGTGATAATTCGTAATTCGTAGATTGTAGATTATGGATTACGTGCAATGTACAACGTGGAACGTGGAGTAGGTGTGAATCAAAAGGGTGTAGCCATGCTGCATGTAAAATGTAAAATAGCCCAGTATTTCACACGGATATATCTATACATATAGATTTGTAGTTCTTATATATTAAGTAGATAGGAAATACCTTGATTAATTCTTGTATGAAAACTTCTTAGTAGTAACTGGGGCACTTGTGAATTGTGAATTGTGAATTTTGACTTGAATAGACTTGAATATATAGCATATCAAGCATTATAAATTATACATGTAGATTTAAGGATTTTGAGGATGAAATTCCAGAAATATCTGCTAGAGAAAGTTTAGAAGGAAAAATATTTTAGTAGTAGGAGAAAATAGGGAGAAAATAGTTTTGTTCCTTCCTAAATTCTGGATTCCGGATGTTGAATTCCTCCGTTTTATTCATCTAAATTCCCACTTAACTTTACAGTTAGTTTCGTGTGAGCAGCCATGCTTATTATGAGAGAAAGAGGATTCTGACTTGTACGATTTATGAATTTTCATAGAAAATTATGTCGAGTGTGCAAAAGCAAAGGGAGGGGAGAGAGGATGAGGTGTGAATGAATGTGGACTAGATACTAGACTAAACTTGACTCGACTCCTTTTTAGACATTAGATATTAAGTTTCAAATTGCTTACTCGGGGTGTTTTTTTCCCAGAAAAATTCAACTACGAGTCTTATGAATGTCATACGTCATGCGTCATACTCGTGCAGTGTGTAGTGTGTAGTGTGTAGTGTGTAGAGTGTAGTCTGTAATCTGTAGTGTGGATTAAAAATATTAAGCATAGTTTGTTGAATAGTTGACTATATAGTCAAATATATTTATGTAAGAAAGGCATCAATTTTGGCATCCTTTATGTGCAATTTACACTATTAATGGAACTTATTATTTTTTGTTCCAACTTGAGTGTTAAAAGGAGAAGAGTCTCTGTGCGTCATACAATTGTCAAAAAATATATAATTTGCATTAAACTTCTTATGATAACATGATTGCAGCTAGTACTTTTATCCGTTAAAAAAATTAGGTGCTTATTTAGTATCAAATTATCTAGTTCCATAGTCAATAGTGCCAATTTCTACACGATTCTTCTTTTCAGGCTTATTTAAAATGACCGGAATTGGATGTGAATAATCTTTAGTGGTGTTAGTAAACATCTGGATCTGGAACTGGATCTTGATATTTGATATTGGATACATTTAAAATCCATAAAACGGAAGAATGGTCACGACACCACCGTAAATCTTGAATTGAAAGACAAAAACAAAGAGTGAAATTTTTCTGGGTCAGCAAACTATAATTTACGCTGATGTCTAGAATCTAGAATCTTGAGCTCTTTTACACATAAATCTAGTCTGTTTTTCATGTCCAGTGTTCAATGTGCGGTGTCCATTGTCCAGTGTCCAGGCTCGAGTACAGGTGTGGTGTGATATTGACCAAAACTACCATATTGTATGTCAAAGTCAAGCTCATGTTTTGTGTAATTGATGGCTGAATTTCTTGTCGCCCACCCAAAAATCTATAAATGCCAATGTAATGCATGTAGAATGTAGACCAAGTTGTTTGTGAAGAAAGCTCAGCTCTAAACTCTAAATTCTTAACCTTGCGTCTTCTGTAGTGAACACTATACATTATACTTACAAGGACACACATGTCCAGTCTCTAGCTAGTTTTTTTTGTCAAGGATCCATTTTCTCGTTATAGATTTTCCTCTAATAGGTAATAGGTACAATGTTTACGCAGGAGTTGAAAAATCACCGGAAGATAATGCGACCAATAACTGATAAAACTATCTAGTTTTTGGTTTTATTTTCTAGATTCTAGGTGGCTGGATACTGGATACTGGATAAAAGGAGTAAGGGTCGAGTGCTGAGCATTGAGCATCCACTCTTTCTTCCCGTTCCTTATGTTGGTAAACGAAAACATACAACCTGTCCACTGTCACTTCTTACTGTTTGCTGTAAACATTTAGTATGCACAACTTGAAATATACACTGTCCCGTGTCCAGTGTGCACAAATACAGTTGATGGACAAAGGTTCTTCATAATTCATAATGTACCGCGGTTCACACTACAAAGTACAAAGTACACACTATACACAATGACTCAATGCGTACTCTTGAATCTTGAAATAGATGAGATAGAAAGAGCCATGAACCTTCAAACTTTTGACTTTGCACAGATTAAATCTCAAAAATGTCAAAAATGACAAAAATACTTACTTGTGAAAACTTTCTGTTTTCTATTCTACTTCTGTTGAAGGTTGAAGATTTGAATCAGATTTAGAAGGTAAGGAAAAAACGAAATGCTATGTAATGCGCCAGAGAAATATGTGAAACTTTGAAATTGTTAGAGAAATCAACTGTGGAATATGGAATATTCATCTGTGTCAGAATTAAGCCTAGCATAAAACACAAAACGGAAAACACGGAAAAGAGTCGAGGCGAAAAAAACCCTGCCACAACTTTGTATCGGTATTTTGTGTAGTTTCTTTTTCTGCTTCTTCATTCAATTCCTTTGCCATTACATCATCACCAACATCAACATCATCAACATCATCTTGTCACATTGTCAGCGTCATTGTCACAAAATACTTGTGATGAAAGATGTTTGGAGTTTGTAGTATTGTAGTAGTTTCTGTTGTCTATGTTTTGTAATATCTACAAGTTAAATTCCACTTTTTACTTACTTGATTCTCCTTTCTTCTTTCGTATTTCTGCATTGTAAATTGTAAAGGACTTGGACTTTACTTTTTACTTTTTGCTTTACCTCATGTGCAAAAACCAAAAAAAAAAAAAACATCAACATTTTGATTTTGCTCTTTTCTTACTACAAGAATTCTTGTCCTGGTTTCTTTTCATCTGGATGTGGATGTGGATGTGGAGCAAAACCCTAGAGGCAAAATGGGTGACAGAATGATACGACTCTTCTTGCTATCTCGTCTAATCACGCACCGTGCACAGTGTACAGTGTACAGTGTACAATGTACAACATACAACATACATGGGTAGACCACACAAAACAAGCGCAAGAAAGACAATCTGTCACTCAAACCCAGGGAATACCGTACACCTTACACCGTACAGGAGTTGGATAGGAATTGCAAAAAGAAATGAGCAGCCATATATTTATAATCTGTTTGTTTTTTTCTTCTTGTAATGTGACTTGTTCTTGACATATTTTCTTTTTTGTTTCCAATACCGTAGTGTAAAGGTGGATGGATCTCATGATGCCACTACAATTGTCACCCCATCTCCATTCTCCAGCCTACATGTCCTCTTTACTCCTTACTCTTTACTCTTTACTAACCACATCTCGGAGTAACCGGCTAAATCCATTTCTTGTACTACAAACTAGAAACTACGACTGTTTTGAATACACAATACACACGCTGCTACAGTTGAATATGGGATATGGGTGCACAGTGCATTATACCTTTTGAATTTTGGATACCATGGTGATTGAACCTTTAATAAAAAAGGAGAGGAAGAAGAGGCGGGAAGTCAAAGTCAAAGTCGAAAACTTGTTCTGGATGTACCTCTGACTCATTTCCGCCAGTGAGTTTTCTGGCTTGGAATTATAAAGCTAGAAGATTGAAGATACTTGCCTCAACTTCATCTTCATCTAGTTTCCTTCCATCTCTCTGCCTTTCTAGATTCTAGGTTCTAGGTTCTAGGTTCTAGAGTCTAGAGTCTAGAGTCTAGAGAAAGAACAGCTACATGCTAGATGCTAGATGTGCATACAAACTAAAATGCTCATGTATTTCTATATCCGTATGGATTCTGTGGATTTTGGTTATGAGCAGCAGATATACATAGATAGAGTGATAATATAGAATATAGAATATAGAAGATAGAAAATAGACCAGTGAACATTCAGGAGATGAGCTTACGTGGAATTTGGAATCTAGAAGCTACAGACCTTCTTATTTCTTATCCATGTCATGGATTGACTTGTGAGCATCAGAAAGACAGATTTAGTATATCAAATCGAAAAGGAGTGATTCTAATATCAAATGAGAAATCTAGAATCTAGAATCTAGTGATGGAGAAATGAAGATGTGAGGAGGTGGAGGCTTGGTATTGGCGGATGGATGGATGCAGGAGTCCAGGAGATTGTTTGTAAATGGATTTGTCCTAAGATATAGATGTTAGCGACTCACAAGTCTAAAATGGGGCTCTGTCTCTCTCGTTTTCATCTCCGTGTGTATAGTGTGTAGTTGTCGCTAGTAGAGTGGAGAGTGGAGTGTCAGCTTTATCTTTTTCGTGGTTGGTGTACGATTACGGTTATATGATTACGATAGCGATAACGATCAATACTTGATAAATCTGACCCTCCCTACTCCTACTCCTACTCCTTACTGTATATTCCTCGAATCTCAAAACTCAAAACTCGAAATCTACAGCGTGTTTAGTGTTTAGTGTTCAAGGTTGATGGGTTAAAGGAGAGAGCAGAAGACCAAGAACAAGTCAAATCTTTTACCTATTCAGTCTCAAGTCTCAAGTCTCAAGTCTCAACACTCAACACTCAACACACAACACACGAGAGCGTTGACCAATTCATGCATAGGCACAATAAAATATTATGTATTTTACGGTTCATTTACTTGCCATCTAGAGTCAACGTTAGAAAAAGTAGGGCGAAAAAGATGACTATCAAGGTTTCTAGCGCGATGGTTGATGCTTGATTCTCGATGCTCGATGCTCGATGAGTTGATGTGGATGAGTAAATGCCACCAAAGAGCTTCCTAAATTTCTGCCCTAGGCTTTATTCTCTACTCTCTACTCTCTACTCTCTACTCCTCATCCATATCACTTTTTTTTTCTCTTTACTTTGGTGATGAAGGACATACTCGACTTTGAATGAAGAAAAAGCGAAAGAGAGAGAGAGAGAGAGAGAGAGAGAGAGAGAGAGAGTGGGAGAGAAAGTCAATAGTTCGTAGGTAGTTAGGTAATTTCAGAAAGTTTTGCATCTTTTATCCACTCGAACCGATACTTTAGAGTTGAGAGTTTAGAGTTTAGAGTTTGCTCCTCTCTGCCTCTCTGTATCAACAAGGTGGTTGTACAAAGGGAACTACAGAATCTGCATGCTCTTTAAATGGTTCAAATACACTATACACTATACGCTATACACTATACGCCCTCAATACTTGTAGGTACAATGTAACATGTACATGTATATTGTATACAACTAAAAACACTCATTTTTACACAAAAAGTACACTTGTATACATGTAGGCGAATGTGTCTGTATAATCTATTAGAAAAAGGAAGGAGACTGGAGACCGGATTTCAATAGCAACTCAAAATTCCAAATTCCAAATTCTAAACTCCAAGCTCTAAACTAGACCATCAGTGTTCTGTTACAAGTCCGAAAAGATACATGTAAAATCTATAGTGTACATTGTACACTGTAGACATGATGAGTCTCGTCCCTCGTCCCTCGTCACCATTATCCAAAAACTACATACATGATATTCATCCTGTCAAAAACGCCAAAGGTTCTAGTTTTTTATGGACTTTGTAAAATGCGCTTAACAAAGTACAAAGTATCAGCTAGATAGAAAGGATCATTTCCATGTAAATACATGTATAAAATACAGTGTACAGTGCTCATATATCATGAGGATGACATAAAAAGGGAACGGACTGATCTCATCGTCATCGTCATTTTATATTCTATATATTCTATATTCTATCCTATCAATTTTGTATTTAAATAGGCCAAGTAGATTCAAAATTCGCAGCTCTATATTCCCTGTTCTACAATATAGTGCTTAATAGCGTGTATTGCAAAATTTGTTCGTATCATACATGTACATATAAATATACTAGAAAACAGAGGAGCAAGAGTTAGACCCTCCTCTGTCGCTTCTCACTGACATGGATCAAACAGTCAAAGGAGAGTGGAAAGTGGAGAGAATCCGCATCAGAGTCTAGATTCTAGAATCTAGAGTCAAGAGTCAAAAACCAGGATGTAAAACCAGGAGTTGCACAGGGACAAGTTTAACTTTAGGGCAAAAAATCCTCATTTCGATAATTAACTCTTTAGATTTTATACATGTATAATACATTAAGTAGATAGTTCAAATTAAACTCGGTTATCTGAACATTATTGACTTAATGCCTCAAGAGAGAGAAAGCGAAAAAGAGAGAGAAAGAGAAACTTTCAACTCATTTGAAATATATATTACTATTCCCTCTTTGACTTTCTCCTTTGCTTTCACCGTTACTTTCACTGTCACTGTTACTTTTACTTTTGCTTTTGCTTTTGCTTTTTCTCATTCCCTCTACTTTCTCCAATCTCCAATCTCCAATCTCGAACCGTGTCAAACGGGGAATGTAAACACACAGAGACACAACGTAAATCCATCCATTTACACACATATTATTTTACATTATACGAGAGTTAACTCTGCTCTGAGAGTAGTTTAAATCCGTGTGTCATAATATCTAATATTACATTCCATTTCCATATCTTGATATACGTGTACATTAGACATGATGCATTATACATTATACTAGTTCTCTATCTTTAACTATGCCTCTAGCTCGAAATCTAGAACGAGAAGGAGAATGAGAAGGATATCAAGCTTCAGTTCTGTTGTTACAGCTCTGATTTTTATTCTCCTCGTACTTTTTTTGATATAGGTTGGATTCTGGATTCTGGATTCAAATTCTAAATCGAGTTCAAATGGGGAGTTGAGTTCTGATTTTAGATCTCAATATCATGTCTCTAATGCAAAATTCAGCCCAACCCAACTCAACTGTCTAGAGTCTACAGTCTACAGTCTAGATTTTGTGTACATGCCGTACTAAATATAGCCCAGTAACAAGGAGCAAATCTCAGGGTATCGCCTCTCTCCATCTCATCATCACCATCATCATGATCATCTTCGACCTCCTCCTCCATTTTTTCATGAAAAAGCGGAGGATAAAGATGGAGATGAAGTTGAGTTGGAGTTGGAGACGGCGAGGAGTGATGATCATCATGGTGATTGATAATCATAAATCGAACTAGAAAGGTAATGCTATGATATTATGATATGCTGTGATATGATATGATATGGGATGATGGGGACTCTTTCAAAGTAATTTTCCTGCTAAAGGCTTCATTTTCCTCTCAGGATAAATTGAATTTTTTAATCGGAATCCTCTTCTCAACACTTTTCTCTCTCTCGCTCTTACTCTGGCATACACTAGTTTTCGTTTTCTTTTCCCTTCTACGTACATTCTACACTCTACACTCTGCATTTTACACTCTACACCGTTCCGTTCTCTTTGATATTTCTGATGCCGAGAAAAGAGTAGAAGAGGCAGAAAAAACTTTGGGCTAAATAGATGTACGTGTACATATTATTCGTCTGAATCTTCATCTCCATCTTCATCTTCATCACCTCATTTCATTTCACTTCACTTGTTCTATTACTACTTACTTCCAAGCCAATCCAATCCAAACCCAACCAAACCAAATCCAACCAAACTAAGGAAATGAAACTAAACTTTAAAAAAAGCTACTCATGTGGATATGGCAACAACCAATGTACAGTGGGTTTTTCAGAAACCAGCAACCAGCAACCGTCAAGCAGCAACTGTAACTGCAAGTCACACAGTGAGCTGGAAAAAATTTCAACCTTGTGAAAATACATAAGATATATACCTATAGATTCAAACTCAAAATCAAACTAAAAAATCAGACCTAGGAGCAAAAGAAGAAGCAGAAGAAGAAGCGGTGGTAGAGCCAGAGAAGTTTTGTGAGAGTGCGAGGAAGAGGAGAGTCACTGCCACTTTTGATTCTCTCTGCTTTCTCCAACCTGCCAACTTGCCTTCCTCGCTCTGTTTACTTACAACTTGAACTTTTGAAATTAAGCTTACTCACCTGCATACTGAATACTGAATACATGATTTGAGTTGAAAAGAGAGAGTTGCTAAGAAAATACCCAACATTCAACGTTCAACGCATATATGAAAGACAGAAGATAGGGAGAACAAGTGGAGAAGCAAGATAAAGGCTGGAGCGTACTACATTATTGTGCGAGAGTAAACGAAAACGTATGAAAAAATAAAGGAGGAAAAAGTTGATCGACGAGAGTTGTTCTCTATGGATATTAATTTTATTCCAAGAAAAAAATTTCCGTTTTCCAGTCTTCAGTTTAGAGTCTAGTGTTTAGAGTCTAGAGTCTCAAGTGTGGTCTGTGGAGCCCAGAACCCAGAATCTAGAATCTAGAATCTAGAATTCAGAAGCTTGAGATTCAGAGTCCCTTGATAGATATAAGAAATAAGATATAAGATGTGTCATCTATAAAGTGGTGTGCAAAGACATTGTACATCCTAGCTTCTAGATTCTAGATTCTAGATTCTAGATTCTAGATGGATACATATTAAATATAAGCGATGATACACATAATACATGGTACATAACAATGCTAAACTTGGAACACAGCTACATACATTATACATATATTTTAGACATTTGCATCTTTGCGCAGTTTCCCAAAATGGCTTTATGAACAAAATAAATGAAAAAAAAAACTGCATAATTTCTTTTTTCTCTCCATTTTCCCCCATAATATTTTAAGAGAATGGAAAATGAAAAGGGTATTTATAAATGTCTAATTTGAGACATAATTTCCAGCAGTTCCTGTAAGCTTTAAGCTATAAACCATAAACTATCAAATAAAAGCTATTTAATCTACTGTACAATTAAAATTGTTTAAATCACATTGAAAACCTTCATAATTCCTAAATAATTAGTAGACAAAAATATTCATAAAGGACAGTAAGTAAAAGGAAAATAAGGTGTAAAATGTAAAACCATCATGTACTTAAAATCTACAGTACCGTTATTCTAAAAACTAATCACTAATCACCCTTTAAGTTGAAGCATACAGTTTAGAGTTTATAAAAGTTTAATATTTAATCTACACTGTATTACATTCATAATAATAATTATTGTTGGTTGTAAATTTTGTAGACAAAAAATCCCTTTTGTGTTCTACTTGTCTCCTTTTTTATTTTTTGGAAGATGAGCATCATCAGAGAGATCAAATTCAATGTACATTGTACATACATACGTCGTGCATTTTGCTGGTTGTTGGCTTAAAATACGAAACACAAAACATAAAACACAAAGGACGACGACGTTGCTTGGTGTAGCTACTTATGGTACAGAGAAAGTTTTGAGTAATTTGTAACTTTTTAGTTCGTTTTCTTCTCGTTTCTCCTTCAGTTCTATACCTTCTACCTGTATTAAATTTGAAAATTCCTCTTCTCGATCCCACCTAAAACTATGAAAGTGAAAGTGAAACTTTGAGACCAAAAATTGGGATTGGGAGTAAATCATGGTTTTGCTACAAACTAATATAAATAAATCATGGTGTGTAGTGTATAGTGGATAGTGGATAGTAGATAAAGTGGATAATATACAGCATATTTGTAAACAATTCATACACCTTGTAAATCAGTAGTATATAATGTCATAATACGCAGAACATGTTCTACTGTATGTTCTTTGTACATCTTACATCTTACATACTACATACTACATACTGCATCCTTCATGTTGAGAAGAGATGAGATTTTTAGTCTTCAAGTCATTTGAGTCATGAATGTGTAATTATTACAGGGGAAACTTTAGATGAGCCAGAAAGACAAACTAACGAAGTTGAAATTACCTGGAATCTGATTTGGTTATTTTACTCGCCATTTAAATTAGTTTGCTTCATTTTCATGAAGGAGTTTCATCTACTCCAAAATCTCCTTTCGTCTATCGCGCTGTATCCTTTCAACTTTGTACTGTCTACAGTCTACAGTCTACAGTCTCCTGTATATGTATTGGCTACTGACTAGTGGCTACTGATAAAAAACAATGTACAATGTAGCCAACTCCTTAAATTTTGATGAGCTCCTCCAACAACAGAGCTACAAACTAATCTTCATTACCAATATTAATTTAATGGTAAACATCGTTTGCAATTTAATACGATCGAAATTGAATATTGATGGATACTCGAGACTGGAGACTGGAGACAGGAGATAGCTTAATCATAAAACATTATGCAAATGGCAAACCGTAGGCTTTATAATTGAAAAAAAATCTCTATTATAACAAAGTTTTAAAACCGGCTTGATCTCGAGGCTCGAGGCTCGAGTGGGTAGCGTAGCTTGCGGGCTTGATCTAGAGTACAGGTGGTACACATAAATAAGTTTGAGGGTGTGGTCTCACAGTGCCCCAATTCCCATTTACCAATTTTACTTATAATGTTGCTACAGTCAGACTTTTCCCTGGTCTCAAAGTGCCCCATAAGCGCAAATAAGATAGCTTGCTTGCGGCGCTACCCTAAAAAAATTAAGAAATTTTGCAATTTGCAACGTTATCATGAAATTACACTCAAGAAGAAATGACAGAGCACAAAGGTATGAATACCAAATACAGATTCACCAACTGTCCAATTTTTTGACAAAGCAAGTGACATTTAAAATACGTACAAAGACATGTTTCATTCATATATTTCAAAACAAACTTGGTACTTGTGACCTTTAACTCAACCCAATTCAAAACTCAAAACCCCGTTGTTGTGATTTTTTATTCCTGTTTTATACGAGTTTTTATGCACATAAATTACAGGACTCTGGTTGCCTTTCTTTGTTTGCTTTTCACTTGTTGGCAAAGTTGGAGACTTGACGAGGAAACTTGGATTTTAACCCGACAACTGTAATTGTGTGTCAAATGTCAAGGTATGAAAAACAAAAGAAGAAAACAAAGGACAGTGGGATTTTCTTACTTGAGCATTGGGCACTCAGGTTTGTTTTGCTCACTAATTCCTAATTCCATGCACTTTCTTTGTTTTATCTGGAAAATATACAGCAGAAAAACAGAAAGCTTTCCTTTCTCTCAATGAGTTAGTTTTGGTTTTTCCCTACCAGGCCAGTTTTTGGTTGCATTTTACTTGTTTTTTTCCTTTTTTTATTCCTATGCTTTTTATTGTTTTAGACGAAAAAAGTGGATTAAAAGAACTGGCAGAATGTACAATGTACATGTAAAAAGAATGGTGAAACATTCGCAATTTTGATAGTTGGTTGTTGGTAAATTTGCCTTGTATTTTCTTCAGTAAATTATTATTATTTTTAAAACTCAAGCTCAAGAGTGAGGACGAAAAGCAAGTATATGGATATGAATACGAAAATAAGAAGAATATATGAAAAGTTTTTCCCCGACGACGGCTTTCTAAATGAACATTTGAATATTTTCAAGGAATAATATTTTGCTTGGATTGCATTTCTGTATACATATGGGAGTACGTTTGCCTATGTACTTTATACATTGTACATTGTACATGTACACCTTCCTTCTCCATTTCATTTCTCTTCCACCTCTGCTTCCATTTCTTCTCTATTCCCTTTCCTCCATTCTCCATTCTCTATTCTGATTCTCGTTCTTTTTCTGGCTGGTTGTAAGTTGTAACCTTGCTCATTCTTATAACTATAGTTTTTGGTACATGTAGATGTGCTTTCTCTTTCTTGTTCCCTCACTTTCACCCCTCCCTCGTCATTTCCACCGTGTCTCGACTTATTTCGTGAAATGATGCTCTATCTTCTCACAGAGAAATTCTCTCTCTCTCTCTCTTGCTTTCTCTGGTGAAATTCTTTTAAAGTAGAAATAAGTAAGCCAAGCCAAAAGACAAGTCAAGTCAACGAGAGTTAGGCAGGTCTCCTGGGAGTACATTCTTTCATAACTCTATCTATAACTTTATCATCTTTTCCTTCTCTCCTTCATCATTCTGCTCCTTCTTCTTCTTCTAGGTCTGTTGTCAGTTCCTTCCATCTTACTGTTTGTACTGTTGTTATTGAAACTTTCATATCCATTCATTATTACTTGACTTTAGTTGTCTAATTTTCTCACTTTCTCTCACTATTTATAACCAGCCAGTGCAGTGATATGATTCCTATGATTTCTATGATTTCTATTACAATATTTAGTACCTTTGATATCCACTGAATTAGGAATTAAACTATGGGATACGGAAAAACAAAATCAAAACTCATGATGCTCTATTATAAGCTGCTGTTGGTTGTATCTTGAATCTTGGATTGAACAAAGCTCTTGTTTTCCTGCAGTTGAATATATCATATTATAAAATCTAGATTCTAGATTCTAGATTCTAGCCTAACAAAAAGGACGAATGAAATTTCCAGAAAAAAAGTGATAATTTTGTTTTTCACACTTTTAATTTGATTTTCTACTTTTCCGAGGAAAAAGTTTGCATTTTGCTATTCACTATTCGCATGTTGAATACATAATTTTCAGAGTTTTACGCTATAGGAGAATGTGATTGATATGGAACATGCGTACATAGTATAGACATAATACACACGGAATTTTGCATTTGGGCCAAATTTGGAAGTTTTACTTTATGAATTTACAAGGTAATAAAGTGTAAAAGACATTCACAAAAGAAATGACTACAGTTATTTTGTACTTTTAGAAATACATTTGTGTGAATTTCCAGTTTTGAGTTTCGAGCTTCGAGCTTCAGTTTTTCCTTGAAAAGTCAGCGGTCGTTATCAGTTAGATATACAAGATACTCAATACTCGAGTACTGGAGAACTAGTTGATAATATTTTTACAACTATGCCTACACCCTACACGGGTTATTTAGTTTGTGCCCTAGATATTCCGTATTCAGCTTTGACCTTTGTATTGTTATTGTTTATTGTTTTGTCATCCGACTCGCAGTTTTTATACACAAAAATTCGGAAAACTTTGTTATTTATTATTCTTACACTGATGACTGATGATACTGATATCATGCAGAGTACGGAGTACGGAGTTTGGAGATTGTGATGCTGCAAAAAGAAGAGCACCGGTGAACTTGACAAGGGACAACTTTTAATGTGATTGAACCTGTTGTACTTACATTGTGGACATATTCCACATGGAGCATGAATATACTTGCCAGACGTACTGCTTTAGGAAGGACAGTACTTCTTTTCGACCCCCCTGTACTGCTTAAAATTTTAGCA
>JAQGBH010003763.1:0-18841 GCA_034698265.1 Sminthurinus aureus
GTTAAAAATTTTCCCGCTAGGTGGCGCTAGTTTCGTTGTCTCACATTACCCCAATGTACACACCCAGCCAGCCAGCCAGCCGTATCTTACGAAAACAATACTCAGCGTCGCTTCCTAAAAAGAGTGGTTTACCAAGTTTTATTATGTTTGATATTGGAATAAAATTTTATGGAGCAAAGGGGGAAAATAAACAACTCAAATCATTTAAATTTTATGTTGTGTTAATAAACAGCAAACAGTAAAAAAATAAATACGAGGTATGCATACTTTTTTAAATCTGCATCAAAGGTCATTGCACCCTGAGAAATTTGCCCAAGGTCAAAGTTGGAAGGAGATACATTAGAATTTGGATCTTTTCAACTTTCAATCGAATGCATTAATCATTAAGAGTAAGTGCTATTACAACGGCATATCATACAAAATAGTGAACCCTCATGTTTATATTATTATATTTGCGGTTACATGGGATAGGTGACTGAATGTGAATAATGATTGAGTTAATGCTCCTCAAATGTTCATAGTAAGTATTCTCATGATGCCACTGCACATAAATCATATTTTTAAAGGGAAACAAGGTTGAATTTGTAAAATTTGTTTTCAAATAAACAAAATATTATTCATCCACAATGTTAAAGTGTGATTCAATGATTCAAACTTGATGCATCATTTATACAGTAAAATCCCAAACGGTGACTTTAAATGGCCTTGAAATTTCTAGAGTCTCGAGTCTCGAGTCTAGATTCGTCTGGATCTGGAATATCTATCCACCAGTTGCCTTAATGTATCATACATTAAAATGCTTCTTCACGGTCCCGGTTTTCCTGCTACAAAACCACAAATACACCTCGGGTTTCCTCCAACTGGTAATTAAGATAAAATTAAATGGTTCAAACTATCGTTTGAACATTAGCATACACCATACACACAAAGTACACCTTGATTAAAAAGGCCAATATTAGTAGCTCAACTCAACCACTGCCTCTCACTAGCCCTGGTATCCAAAACCCAGTCCGAGTTCGTCCTAGACCTTAAACGCTATTTTGTTTGAGGAATTCAGCATTAGTAGGCAACCTTTGTTTTCAGCTTCACACTTCCAAATCCAAATCCAATTCAAGAATGAACCAATTACGGAAATTGACGTCCTTACATTTTCTCCCAAAAACATGGACCAAGTTGTCACTACTCCTGTGGCTAAGCTTTGTCAATGGTCAGTTATCACCGATAGATTTGGATGTTTTTGAAGGTCACTGTCGAGATATACCACCAGCAGCCAACTTTTCAGAAAACGCTCATAAGGTTCTGATTTCTTTACACAATATTAAATAATTTCATGATTTTTGATCAGTGTGCAATGTTCAGTATTCAGTAT
Source organism: Sminthurinus aureus (assembly GCA_034698265.1). Classification (NCBI taxonomy): domain Eukaryota; kingdom Metazoa; phylum Arthropoda; class Collembola; order Symphypleona; family Katiannidae; genus Sminthurinus; species Sminthurinus aureus. The sequence goes on from JAQGBH010003763.1 coordinate 1,370, forward strand.
TCAATATGTACCTTAGTAAATTTGGAGATTTTTGATCTAGCTCTTTCAATATGGAGTGTACACGGTTCCATTCGCATCTCAATCTAAAATCCGAGGGCATGCGGCCATGTTTCTTGGACGTCTGGCAAAAAGTCAACAAGAACTTGATCAAATGTAAGTGAAATACTTGTCTCTTTTTACCTGAAAACCACGAGGTGCTGCTAATTTGTGTTTTGTGGCTGGTGTCCAAATGTTGAGATTCTAGATTCTAGATTCTAGGTTCCGAGTTTAAATGTTTTTGATTTCAGGTGCCTCAATATCCTTTTCGCGGGTCTAGTTTTTCAAATGGCTTATGGTAATAAAATCTTCATTGGAATTCCAGAGGAACCAACAACAAGTGGTGGCAAATTTGGATACTCTCACAGATTAATTCGAACTCCGGCAGTGGATGTTTCCTTTCAAGGTATTTTTATTCCAACATAAAAATAAAAGTCATTTGTTAAATTTTGGAATTAATTTGCAAAAAACTAAGGAAAAAATTGTCGCTATTCACATTCTAAATCCTTAATTTTGACTACCATATGTGCACAGAAACTTCAACAGAAACTGTTGTTTTGTCCAATTGGAAGAGTTGGGCAATGTTCGTGAGATGCATTAATGGTAAATACATGGACTGGAAAGTGGCGGCTCGGAGTGGCACCACAATCAATGAGGAAGAAAAGGCTCAGATATTCAACAAGGCAGTTGAACTAGGATTCAACACATCCCTTGCCTTTCAACAAGAGAAGAGCAGCTATCCTTGTCCACCAGTTCCCTCCACCCCGGAGGCTATCGCCAAAATTCTGTTGGAGTTTCAAGTCTTCTCAAATGACAGTTCTCATCTCCTTCAGAAACTTCCACAGCCAATTGTACAGAAGGGGAAATCGTTCCCAACAGTTGCTCAATTTCTTTTTCACCTACTGATTAACACTGCAGGGGGAAAACTGGCAATCCAAATCATGGAGCATAGAGAATCAAAGGCAGCTTCAATTTTACATCGAATGTACATGTACAGTGACAATGGCAATGGCAGTGGAGGAATTGAGCAGTACGATGTAGATGGCAGCACTTCAACAGTTAACCAATGCACAAACAGAGTCATTTGACATTTGACGTCCTTTTGTAAATTACACTTGTTGAACTTTTTATAATAAACTATTCAAATTATGGGTGAAATGCAAAGAATTTTTCTGACAATCGTACATTTAGAATGGATATTGTAGATGTTCGGTTATTAGTTATTACGTATATGCAAATTTTGTCATATTTATGAGTTATGAGCAATGATTTTGAATATTCATTCATGTGTTTTAAATTGCATATTACATCTTTACAAGTCAATTTCAGACACCATTGGCGTAATGAGCGTGGGGAATTATACTTTTAAATTTACTGGGTTGCATCTTAAATGTGTACAAGTGAATCTATGCGCAATGTACAATGTACAATATACAATAGATGCGTCATGACTTTAGCCAAAATATGCCGTTAAATCCTGAAGAAATGAGACGGTTACATTTTTTCATCATTAATGACAGCCACAAACTTTTCATCACTCTTCATCTTTTAAGCAGTTTTTTGTGTAAAAACATTGTTGTATTTTCTAATACTGCCTTTTACAGTCTCGTTGTATTAAACTTGAAGAATGGCGCCAAATTTAGTGCTACTAGTACAATTAACTCTTATTTCACAATTTGGAAAAGTTACTAGTTTAAATGTTATCAACATGACAGCGGAAAATTCATCACTCTCAAAACTTACGTCAGCACCATCATCAACAACAACTGTGCTTCCGCTTTTGTCCACTGGGAAATTGTGGACACAAGTGACATCTTATAAAAACACGAGTGAAATTAACATTCAACAGAAATCAGAGTCACCGGAAGTTCGAGAAAATTGTCCGGTAACCCCGGTTTAAAAGTTTAAACTGTCACAACTTGTTAAAATTCTACGGTTGAGAATTTCACATTTTATTTTATTTTCATTTTACTCCGTTTGTTTTAGTACTGTGCTGGATCTGCTTGCAGCGACTGCATTCCCGGCTACATTTGGGATCCAAAAACGTTAGGAAAAGTTTTTATCGCCTTTGCTCTCGGTACCATTGGATTTTTGGCACTCTTTTTCTTCTACAGAAAATGGTCTTTTGTCGATCTTCCGATTGAGGATGGAAGGTAAAGTCTTATGATTTAATTCATCTGCAATTTGTTCAAGTTTCAATCAAGAGTTTGCAGTATCAAATTTATTGTGTATTGTGTATTGTGAAATTTTCATTATGCAAAAGGAACTACAACTTTGGAGACAGCAGCTCTTGGATGATGGAAACTTTAACATCGGTGCTGAGATCAATCGAAGAATTTAATTACTAAGGAGAGTTTTGAGTTTACCTATCTATCGATATTTTAAAAAATGACATTACGTTTTATCTGTTGAGTGTTGAGTGTTGATGAAAACTGAAAACTAGATAAAACTGCTACAGGAAAAATAGACATTCAAATGTTATGATTTATGAATCAAGAGTCAAGAGACTGAAGCTGAACAAATGGTGGGAAATGAATGAATAAATAATGCATCAGGATCAGAATTATCATAAGAATTGGTTTTGAATGTAAATAACTCTGATCATTTTTCACTTTTTCTACGTCATCTTTTTCATGTAAAATGTAGAGTGTAGAATGTAGAGCCAAGCCAACGGCTTCTTCACAGTTCTTACTGCGTAATTCATACTGTATATTTTATATACATTTTGCTCTTTAATTATTCATGCACATACACTTCAAGTTTCAAGTGTCAAAGGCAGACGTTGAAATCCAGTAAACCATTTCAAAGTTTTAACTAGTTGATACAAATGTTACAATAACTGTTTAATTTAGTTTTTCCGTCAAGTAGACAGCAAGAAACAGAGAGAGAGAGAGTAATAGAGTTAAGGAAGTTGTTATTGATTCCGTTACCTAATACAGTTTTATTTCCAAACAAGAGCAAGAAGAGAAGAAGCAAGAACTTTTGCCTGTCTCTGTGGACAGTGTACATTATACATTATACATACAGAGACACATTACACATTAACTTATTTAAAACATCCCCAAAGATTTTGGCAAAGTTTCTGTCCAAGTCTTAGATTCTAGATTCTAGTGGCAGTGGCCGTCACTAATCCTGAGTAAGCGGACAGACTCGCTCGGTTAGATAATACAGAGAGGCACAGAGCATAGAAGAGTAATAGCAAGAGTACGTTTGTACATTTGTATCACTGGTCGTATTTAGGAATAAGTTGGCATTTACTTAACTCACTCGCAATGGAGGACTCACACAAAGTTTTTCCATCGATATCATTACTGGTTCTTGTACTCCTACTTGCCTTGTCGTCATTATTTAATTTAATTGACAAGACAGAAGGGGCTGCAACTTCTTATTCCTACTCTTCCTCTCTTTCCTCTCCATATTCTCCACCTTCCTCTGCCTCTCGATTAACTGGAAGACTGGAAGCGGAGGCAAATCAAGTTGAGGAAATTGCTCGTGTTCTCAATTCCACTAAAACTAACAGCTCCAATTTTATTCTCAGTTCAAGTCCAACTCTGTCTAATGACCAAGCGGAGAGAACGAGGACGTCGAACAACCAGAATCAGAATGAGAATCAGAATCCGACCCCGAGCCAGCAACAGCAACAGAGACACTTCTTTGTAGCTCCAAACATGGGAAAGAAGAAAAAGAAGAAAAGCACAACGACGGTGAGACCCATATCCATCTCATCCCATAACAACATCATCTCGGACAAAATGGACGAGGGAGAATTTTACTACACTTTTACTAATGGAACTCACAGTCAGGGCATTTCCCATAGTAAACACAATAGAACTAGCCCTAGCTCAAACTCTAGCTCTAGCTCTGGCCAAACTGAAGATTATTTGTGTCCCCTCCGTTTCTTTTTCTTTGAGTTCTGTCCCAGGGACTGGCCTTTATGGAAAATATTATTCCCTAAATTTTAATATCATTTTAACGTAATTTCAAAGTCAAGGCCGCAACAAGATTATCTGTATATTATATTATATTTCATACCAAAGACGTTATTTTTTACTATAAACTATAGACTATACATATTCAGCTAGGTTATTATTTATCATTATTATTATTATTATTATTGATAGAGTTAAAAAAGTCCCATTCAGTTAAGTATTTTATCCTCTCCATCTCTCTCTCTTTCTCTCTCGTCCTGTCAAAACAGTTCAGGTTTGTCCTTGTTCTCTCATCTCAACTCTCAATACTTTTCCTCCTTATTTTGTAGTTGACAATTTCAAATGATCAAAATTTCCTTGTCTGTTTCTCTTGTAAGAAAATTCAGAGCATCGAACTCCAGCTTGTTGATTTTTGATGAAGCAACTCTGATTCTTTATATTTTTCCTTGTGTATGGCAAAATTTTCAGACTGAAGAGGTAGCAGGTAGAGGTGTTGGAGCAAACGTGCAACAGTCTACTTTGCCATTATTTGAGTTGATCTTGGGAGCTGCAGCGCATGTTCTGTAAGTCACTAAAAATTAATTTCGAAAAGACGAGCTATTAAACAGAATACGGAGTCGTCTTAATTTTTTACACTAAAATATTATCATGTTTACTCTTGATTTTACTCAAGGTGGTTCATCGTCTTCCTTTATTTGTGGAGAGCTGCGTATTATAACGTTAAAGATCCATATGCCACAGAAAGGTAATAAACTCTGCTTTTATCTTTACAAAAAACTGCACATTGGCATTGCACATCTTTATCAATTTATATTAAATTAATTTTATTCAATTATATTCAATGGTTCAATAGTCCGTATGGTCTTCCTGTGACTCCAGTTCCACAAGCTCGAGGATTAGAAGACAGTCTAAGCTCTTTTAGACAATCTCTGGAAAAATATGTTGAACTTTAATAAATAAATTATCTAAATAAAAATGGTCCACTTTTTACTTTTGTTTTTAACTCGAGGTTTACTACTATTTTTTGCAATTCTTTAAGCATTTTGTCATCTTTGTACATTGTACATTGTACATTCTACATTGTTCACATGTTATGCACAACAGATCAGTTAAATAAACTTTGCATCTCCTTTGCATCCCACCACACATTCAAAAAAATCGCAAGGAAAACATACATACAATGTAAATGAATCTATGGAAAAGTTGTGCGTACTTTTGCAAAAGCGGAAGAATTTGTACCATATTTGAAAAGGGAAGTGGGGCATTTAATCACATACTAAATTCTGAACTTTTAGCCTACCATCCGCCATCCTGTATACAGTAGTTGGTAGTCGGCAGTTGGCATTTTAAATATGTTTTTCATATGCATTGTTTCACATATGAGTGTACAAGGTTACAAAGTACAGTGTAAAATAAAATCTAATGATCTACATTTTTATTTGAAGCAAGTTGTTTTCATTGTACAATGTGCATAATACCTTTCTTGGAAAATGTTGGACGCCTCCACAAACAGACACACACAAACACTTTGAAATAGATAATTATGCACGAGGGAGGAAAGTAAATCTTTGAGATTTGAGATTGTTCAAAATTTCATGTTCTCAGAGTATTATTTGCCAAACTTTTACCGCATACGGAGTGCAAATCTAGATTCTAGATTCTAGAATCTAGAAACTAGGTCTAGAGTCTAGAGTCTAGACAAATAGAGTAAAATATATTATGTGTAATGGGGATAGGAATGATACTGATGTGATGTGGGCTGCGGAGGAGGTCTGAAAAAAGAAGAAAAAGATGTAGACTGTAGACTCTAGATTGTAGATTGAACATAGATTTTGGATGGTAAATTGTGAAAATGGGGAAAGAAAAGTAAGTAAGTAGAGTTGGAAAAAGTCTGGGAGGAGAAAGAGATCTAGAAATATTTACTTAGTTGGTAGTAAATTTATACAGCAGACACATTTACGGTGTATATCCTTTGTAGTTTGTATATCTCTATCTATTATCTATTATCTAGTATCTAGTATCTAGTATCTACGCAAGCTCATATTCATTCACAACCCACAGCAGACAAAACTAAACCAAACCAAACCAAACCAAGCTAAGTCAAGCCAAGCCGAGCCAAGCCAGACGAGGGAAGAAAAAATACTTAGGCAAATATTTGAAGTCGTGTTTCGGAACACAGAAGACGAAAGCAAAGCAATTTGAACAAGTTTTTTTCTCACTTTCTCTCTCCTACATTCTACATTCTACGTACATGCGTTCCGTATTCAGAGTTTTAAATCTTGTACATAGCAGATACATACACATGTTCAGATATACATCAGTCGTCCCTTTTTTATCAACCATATTGTAAACTGTACAGTGTACACCGTACTTTCTCTCGGAATTCTGGGTGTATGCAGCTGTTCTGGTTGTATAGAAGTAGATGTGCACGTTGCATACAGAACTCGTATACAACAAGTTACAAACTACAAACTACACATGTATATCGCTCTTCTTTTTCGCTTCAACTTTTTATAGTTTTTTCCTCCTAGTTGAAACTTGTGCTCCGGCTTTTTTCCTCCCGTTTCCGAAAAAATAATAACATGTACAATGTACACTGCACACTGTTCTATATAGTATAAAGTACATGCATATTGGATACAAGTGTAATATGTACTATGCACTATGTAGGTCCTCGTGAAAAGGCACTTGTTTTTTTTCATTCTGTGAGAAGTTCAAAACTCTCATAGTCAGATGCAATTTCATTTAATCAGTTTATGCATGAAGTTCTACCGTAAATTCATAGAAGAAAAGGGAAAAAATATTTCTCTATTCCACAGCCTCCATTCTCTATTCTCCACCACCCACTTGTACAGTAGAAGCAGCAGTACGCCACACTCAACACTCAACATTCAACACTCCACACACTTGTAAAATGTATATTATTTTATATTATTTCTCCTTCTTGTGCCTTGAAATTGGTAAGCACAAAGTGCTACTGTATCCGATGCCCGACATCCTCCATCCGACTACTGCTACGACTACGGAATTTTCTGTGCATACACTACAGGGGAGAAAACGCAGAGACAGGGACAAAATAGGGAATAGGAAATAGGAAATAGGGAAAAGAGAAAGGAGTGAATGAGAGAAAGAGAAAAGGAAAAGGAAAAATATTTAAGAGTGTCATTACACGAAATTCTATTCTTTCCCTCTATCTCATTTTTTCAAAACTTGTACTATATTCTGATTTGTATTTATGTTGTAAATTTTTTTGGAGGGGAAAGGGAAGAGGGAAAACTACGAGTGGGTGAGCAATGAAGAGCCACAGTAGTATCTACAATATACAATATACAATCTACTATCTACGATACAAACTTTAAGTTATAGAATATACAATTTAGAATAGAGCAAGAATTTTTTGGGCATAGCGACGTATGCATGTACAATATACAACGTACAGTATACAGTGTACATTGTACTTTGATCACTAGAGAAAGATGGAGAAAAAGCATGAAAACTGGATCCACATTCAGTTATAGAAGGAGAAAGAGAACGAAAACCAGATCCGAGACCAACACTCCAGAGACACATAACAGAACAAAAGTGAGCATAAATCGTTTAAGTGTTTCTTGTTTCCAGTTCTTTCCCCATCCAGTCTAAAATCTAGAATCTGGATTCTAGATTCTAGATTCTAGATTCTAGAATAAGTGTAAAATCACACAGATACGAATACAGATTCATTCTATATCCTTTCCAATGCGGTTCAAATCCTCCTCCTCTTTTCAGGTTTCTTCACTATCTACTTACTTTGGTAATAGTAATGATGAGTATGACAATTTGCTATGTACAATGTACAATGCACAATGTACAGAGCAAATTGAACGCGGAACACGGGCGGAGGGAGAAAGAATTTACCAGAAAATCCATTATCACACATCTAATCATCCCATTTACCGTTCTACATTCTACATTGTACATTTCACATTTTACAACTCAGATCAGAGCCACATGAATACAAAATACATGATGCAAAACATGTGGGATTTCAACCCCAGATTTAATTTTACCCAACTTGAATATACAATATTATCAATGTAAAGTACAAAGTACAAGCTACAAATGCTATTGGGGAAATTACATATTACAAACGATATTTTTACTATGAATTACCAAAACGTAACAAGGAACAAGAAGAGCGTGGAAGCAAAATCAAAACCAAACCAAACCAAAGAACCGAGACAGACCTGAAGAAACCAAAACCAAAACCAAAATCAGACACACGTACCTAAATTGAAAACTCAGTGGCATGTGGCATGATTTACCTGCAATAATTGTACATGAGCCATTCGTCTATGCTCTTTACGTATACTCTATACTTTATACACTACACACGTGAGTTTGAGGGGGATTGTACAATGTACATAAAATCAATGTGTTCATCTCATTGCCAGAAACTCTATGCTCTATACTCAATACTCGATACTCGATATCACATAATGTATAGAAAAGAATCGCATGAATCCCTTTTCATACTTTCTTTTCCTTTTGGTTACTCCTGCGACCAAAACTATAAGTATCTACAATTGACAATCCAAAATCTACAGTTTTCTCTTGGAGATACGAATGAAAGAAGAAAGCTCCACGCGGGAGAAAAAAAGGTAGAAAAAAGGTATGTCAAAACGAGAAACTGACGATTGAGCCTTCTACTGCTATTTCTCCATGCTTTTCCTCCCAAGCTTAAATTACGTACACTCCAAGGGAAAATTTGCTGTGAAGCGTAAAGAGATGATACGAGCTGTAACCAGTTCCAGTAGCAAGTTCGGCAAAATATTTTACTCAAAACTTTTCCCTCAATACTCCAAACTCCACACTTATACTCAACTACCGAGTATGGAGTACGGAGTATGGAGTATCTCTGTCTTTTTATAGTTTCAGCTTTAGAAGTAGCCGTAAATAAGATTTGGAATTTTTTTAAGCGGAACGACAAAGCGATTTTGAGTTTAGTTCCAGTTTTAATATGATTTTTCAATGGAGTATAAAAATTACAAAATTTGTAGTCAATTGTCAATGTTACTTATTTAGCAGTGCATCGCCCTTATCAGGAACAAATTGTCAAAGTTGATGTTGATATTGATGTTGTCTTTTTGACAAATTTATTTATGCTTTTAGATAACGTCTTGAAACTTACTGACAAAGTACTGGATTGAAAATTCTATCGAAAATCGAAACGGAGAATTAAGATGCCAAGTTATTCCACTCAAAAACCGGTCCATAAAATTGTTGGATGAAATTATTTTAATCTTGAGTTGGTTTTATTTTCAAATTCAAAAGTACAAATAACAAACAACAAACACAAATTCTTGGTGATTTTGTAACTGCTAAATTCTCAAGTATTTTGTACCAACAGAGTTATTTACACATTTTACGATCTTTGTTCTGAGGACTAGAAACTAGTGACTAGAAACTAGAAACTCAGAACAAGGAACAATTTTTCGGGCTTGTAGTAAACAACAATTAATAAAGTAATCAGTAATCAAGTATCAAGAATTAAGTGGAAAAGTATTCATGTAGTCTCATTGGCTAAACATGTCGGAATTCAGCATGTTTTTGAATGTACTGTGTAGTGTTTAGTATGGGAGGTGAAAAAGAGCGTGAATATGCACATAATAATAACATTTACAATGTACAATGTACAGTGTAAAGTGTACAGACTACACACTACACACAAAGTTTTCCGCCAAAGCTCTTGCTTTTAATACGATTAGTTGTAAACTTTGTATTGATTTTATAATGGAGCACTACAAATCCACTTGGCCGCTCTTTCTCTTCCTCCCTCTTCCCCTAACATCATCCATTTATTTGATTTTGCTTTTGACTCCAGATTCTAGATTCTAGATACTAGATTCTGGCTACTGTGAAGCTGATCTACTCTTGAAAATCCTATTTACAAATATCAAACAGCGCTCAAAATACAAAACATTCCTTCGGCCGAATTCCTCTTGTTCCAGTTATAGTCTCTCTAAATTGTTTTTAGCAACGGCACTAGAAACTAAATAGCAACTGGAAATACATAACGACATGAAGAAGAGCCTAAAGGTGAATTAAAATTAAAATTTTCACTACTCTTCTTTTAAAGTGTTATCGAGTCAATCGCTCTAATCCCATAAACAGATGCAAAATAAAGTTAAATATCTTAACTTAATGATGATTTTGTATCGCCGTAAAGCATAAACGCTTTATACTCTTGAAGCATTGAAGCAAAGCTGACTATTGACTATACATAAAATTTTATCTGTCTGCCTGGCAGAACTTTTTCCTTCCGTATGAATTCTTAAAAAAATGTCCACTAGTTTTGAACTGTGTCCGCTAGATGGTTCTACTACATAGTTATAAATGTACCCGCTAGGTAGTGCCATTAACTAATTAACTAGCGCCAATTAAGACTTTTAGATGGCGCCACTCACTAGCTTAAAATTAACCAGCTACGTGGTGTTAACAACTTATTTTAAATTACATCCGCTAGATGGCGCCATTGACTAATTTCAAATGTATCCGCAAGGCGGACACGACGATTCCAATACTCGGCTTCGCTTCCTAAAATTGTCGAATTTATCAGTTTCTGCTATGTTTTTACATAAACGGATTAGACTTTTGGTGAACCTCGAAATCTAATATCAAATTTGAATAAAATGTTCAAATCCAATCGAATCACAAACTCATTGAATATCGAATATCGAGTATCAAAAATTGACAAGATAAGAAAATCGTTTGAAACGAGGACGGAATACAGAAGCAAAGTTTAAAATTGTTCTTTGTTGAACATTGTACATTAGGCATTGGCCCATGTTTTGAGTTTTGAGTTTTGAACGAGTTACCTTGTTTTGTATTTGGTAGAAAAATTGAATTTGTTTATGATAAACAGTTGGGAAAATAAGCATGATCCAAAATGGAAAAATGGAAAAAGATCGATCAAAATATCTTTCAGCACAAAGGACAAACATGAAGGAAACGGAGAAAGGACTTTCTCAATTCACCCTTTTTTGTTATCCATAATTCTATTTGGTATTCGACTGTCGTCTTTAGGGTACATGTAGAATATACAGTATACACAGTGTACAGTGCACAGGTATAGAAAACAGTGTAGGAGGATGGTTGAAATGTCTTTTCCGTTTTCTTCGTATTGACTCCATTATTGAATCTACACACAGTCAATTGAGTTTACCTTTATAAAGTCCAAAGTCCAAAGTCTAGAGTCTAGAGTCTAGGGCCCAGAGACTAGTCAACTTGTAACAAAAAGGGTAAGGAAAAAATGTAAAAACTATTTCTGCCTCCCCCACCTTTCCTACTTTTTACAAGGCGACAAGTAGCTACAGTGAATAGCAGAACTGAGCATTGAGCTTTGGTAACTGGTGACTGGGAATGTTGGATTTTAGATCTTGGCTCGTGGACCTTTCTCCATGTTCAATGTTCACTGTTCACTGTTCATGTTCTAGTTTTTGTTCAGGGAGCAAGAGGAAAAGGTGATAAGAAAATGGAATGTGTGAAGATTACGCATTTTCTACCCTTTCACATCTCAAAATATTTCTTCTTGAGCCAAGCCAGTGTCCGATTTTCAACGCTATCACCAGAGTTGACTGTCCAACTATTGGAGCCTGGAGATGAAAATGCAAGTTGAAAGTTGAGCTAAAAAATCCTATTTTGACCATTCAAACTTCTGCATTCGACATTCTACAGACAAGGAGCAACGTACGCATTTTTGCAAAACTGCCTACTGCCTACTCTTTAACTTTACAAAATCCATCATTTTGAATTTCCAATCCAGTGAGTTACAAATAATACGCATAATGTTTTTTAAACCATGGAAAATAATAAATATCTCAAGGACTCTCATTAAAATTGGACAATTAAATCAGCATCAACTGATTGGAAAAGGAGAATCAATGATAAATGAAAAATCCTGGAATTTCAAAGTATGTTCTATAATGACGCTAATTGCTGATAAAAAAAGTCGTTGATGACAATCAACAATATCGTTAAAAACGTAGATCCACAACTTGTAATTGAACCTTCTATGTACTGTCTACAGTCTACAGTTTACAATCTACAACTACTGGTTTTTCCAGTAGTTCCCTCGCTTGAAAGTCCAAGCCTGGGAGTCTGAGTATTCCAGAATTCCAGGATGTCAATAGTCAATACTGTTGTGGTGAATGGTCGTGGCAAGGGCGTATTATAATAATAAAACTAATAAGAATATAGTTAAGAAGACGAGAGCATATGAAGCATATGAAGAAGATGATGATGATGATGAGCAGTAATGATATACGAATATTCCAGTTTATTCTACTTGAGACTTGAGGCTTCATGACGTTGTTTACTGTGCTCCGGGAGTAATTGAATGGGAAAAATTCTTCCATGTTCCACTGTTCCAGCCTCAAGAGTATGTAAAGGAATGTAGGAAAAACTGAAAGACGGAAATGATGCACTTGAGACTTGAGACGACCCATGTTGTCAATGTACCAGAATCTAGAATTACTGGTTACTGGTTACTGGTAAATAAGATGCAAGAACGAGGTCTATGAACGAGGTTGTCTTCAGACTCCAGACTCCAAACTGTGGTAGTATGTAATATGTAATGCAAATGCATCTGCGTATAATATATAATAAGGCAAAAATAAAAATATAAGCAAGAAACGGCTCCACTGATGACTCTTTCCCGATTGCTTGTCCTTTTCCTCCCTCCAGCAACTTTGCATGTACAATCCACATTGCACACGGTACACGGTACACTCTACACTCTACACTCTACAAGCACTGAATCTCAGCGTTGTTTGAAATGTAATGTGTTTCAGTCACTGCTTCCCAGTCTCTTTCCCAGATAAAACAAGAAACAAGAAATAACTGTTAGTATAGGAGAAAATGTATCTGTGTGTTTATAAAAAGTGAAGACATTATAAAATACAATTGTTGTTTCCGCTCTACTTCCAAACCAATGTGCTATACGTCATAAACTTTATCATGAGTTTTGTAGGAATTTTCTCTCCCTTTTTGCATGTACTTGTAGTTTATAGTTTTAGAGATAAGGTCATAGGTATAGAAAACTGACCGACGCCAAAGCTCAAAGCTCAATGCTCAATGCTCAATGCCACATCCCTCTTGAAGAAGGAGAAGTGACCCGAAACTCAAGCCAAGTAAAGCCAAGTTGAACTAGACTGCAAAAAAATTGAAAGAAAGAAACGAAATGAAATGCAATTCGACAGGCTTGAGGCTCGATGCTTCTGGCTTCAGGGTGTGAGGTTGTAAGGCTGGCAGAACAAAGCACAGACATTCTTATGTATGTTTTCCAGTAATATAAGTATTCTTGTATTCTAGTATTCTGGTTTTTCAGATACTGCAATGCTCAATGTACATTGTACAGTTTAGACGAGCATAGAAAACAGGTTTGAGTAGAAGAATAAATAAAAGAAGAGTACGACTTTCTCTGCATTCTGCGATCTTCTAGTTGCGGGATTTTCCCTTTTACACTCGTCGTTTTCCGTTAATGTTTTTATAGGACCCAGTTTCATCCAAATCCAAATCCATCGAAACATCAAACGGTTAACACTCAAAACTGGAAACTGGAAACTCAAAGTCGTGGGCTTTTAGTGTTTAGCTTTATCTTTTGTCCATCACTCTCCATTCATTCAGAAACGTTTGCCACTCAATTATCGATTGTCTATTTTGTAGCCGCTGATGGTCATCTTCTCTTTATTTTTACAGACTCCTGCACTATGCATCATGTATGCAAAACTTGAACCGGAGGGAAAGTCTCTTGGTGTTTATCATGTAGATATTTTTTTGTGTTACTTCGGAGTAGTTATGACTGACTCGATACTCGATACACTCTTTGCCTACCAGTGCAATATCTATTGTCCATGGTTCAGTCTACACGTAGTGGTTTGGAATCAGGATCGGAATGCGACTTTGCTGCTGTTATGGCGTTTCTCTTTTCTTTCCTCTGACAGCCAAAAGATCACAAACAAAAACAGTAGCAGTAAAGCTAGTGTATAAAACACGGGAGATGTATCGATGTATCTATTACTTGTATATTGTATAGCGCTTACGGTATGAAATGGCAGTAAACACACACACAAAGAGAGAGAGAGAGAGAGAGAGAGAGACCGGGACGGAGTTTATATTTTTGGCCATACCTTTGAGTCTTTGAGTCTTTGAGTCTTCGAGTCTTTGAACTCCTGAACTCACTCAATTGAGATGGTCGACTTCTTTGTCTTAGGATAAAACTCACTTTTGCTCGTAACAAAGATACAGGACACAATAGACAAGACAAAAGAGTTTTGAGTTCATTTTTCCTCGTAATTTTCTGCGTGGGCCTGTGGAGATGCTCTTCTGCTGGCACTGCTGGTTTATAATAATAATAATAATATTGAGAAGCTTCAAGAGGTTTGTTTCTTTCTAGAATCTAGAATCTAGAATCATGCAGTAGAGGAACAAAGGCAAACGGAATGTACATTTTTACTACAAACTACAGTCTATATAGTCTACAGTCTAAAGGCTTTTGTATTTTGTACGTGCTGTATTATTTCAAGTTATTATTATACTTTGAACATTTTTGTTTCTACAGGACTTCTAATGCGACTTTCAGATGAAAAGATGATAGTATTATTATTATTATTGATTGACTGGCTCAATTGAGGTTTGATGCAGCAAATAATATACACATGTATTAAAGCTGTAAAAAGTAAAAACCCAATCCCTGAAATGGATTTCCTCAAATCTCAAACCTCAAATGTCAAATGTCATAATATTATGTTGATTCTAAATATACATTTTATATCAAATTTGAAAAGGTAAAGAAGACAAAAGTAGCTACTACAAGAGTACTTGATTTTTCAACTAGAACTTCAATGGAACTGACTTTTCACGTGTGCATTGTTCCCACTGTATATTGTATATTGACATTGTCCGGTTGTAGCTGAATATTTTACTACCTCTGACAAGTGAGTGAATTTTGTTCACTGTATAAAATTTCATTTTGAATTACAAAATTTATTACTTTGGTTCTCAGTTCTCAGTACTCAGTTCAAAGGTTCCATCGGGAATTAAAATCCCGCGTCTTTAGAAAACACATAATAAAATGTTTTGGGTTACGCAAATACTGAGAAATATTGAGAATTGAGAATCAACAGCTGGAAAGCGCAAGAAATCTGTATTATTTATTATTATTCTTTGAATTGTGACTTGTGACTTGTGAATTGTTAACAACAATTACACAAGAAATCCAAAATTAGAAAGAAACGTTGAAGTTTTACGGCTCAACTATTAATAACGAATAATAATGAAAAAGCATCAAGCGTCTTTCTCTTTCTCTTGGTTTGTATTCTCTACTTCTAAATCAATTTTGGTTATAATTTTTGGTGGAAATTAGAAAGTAGAAATGGAGGGGAAGAAAGTTTATGTGCACAACTTGTCCTTTGCAACATTCCGTAACCCTCAACATTCCTTGTTTAATTAATTAATTCTGGGAATGTTTGTTTCTTGGCCCGAGTAGACCTAAGTGGTAGTTTTTATTATCATCATACGCGTCTTACGCCTCTGTCTTACGATATAACGTGTTACACTGTTTTTCTTTCACTTGTGTTTAGCAACTCGTGTCTCGTCATTTCTTTTTGCTGGAACAGAAACGGAGCGGAAAGCTTGATTTTCCAGTTTTCCCTCTTTAAATTATTTTATTGCCTTTCAATTCAATTTTATATACATTTTAAACGTTGCATAACTAAATATATTTCATAAAGAGTATTTCTGTTCCGTTGGATTGGTTAGTAAAAGGAAAATGTAAAGGAGTTAACCAGGAGTAAACCATTTGTAATTTGATTGTGTAACTTTTTTTTATTATAATTTTATTAAATTTAATGTGAACTTTTACGGCAAATTGCACAATCTATAATGTACAGAGGTGACTTGTAGGAAAAACTTCAATTATTTGTTTGCATTGAATTTATTTCATGTGTAAATTGTACAGCATGGGTATGCACAAAGTAAAAGCCTAGACATTTTATTGGATTTTATTTGAAATTCAAAGTATTTTGTATATATTGTATTCTGTATGATCCAAATAAATGTAACAAGGACTGAATTTAATATAATTTAATTTAATATTATGCAACATCTTTTTAAACAAAGTCGGTACACAAACACAATGCACACTTTTCTTTTTTCAATTCCTGACAGTTTCAATTCGTACGATGAATGTAATTGGATGGTTTGAGTTTAAGACAGTTTTTATGGCTATTTTACACGAGGTGCGTGATGCACAAAAGGACAAAGAGAGAGTTGGATAAACACTCAAGATCTTTGGTAAGGGTGAAAAAGAAGATTTCATTTTAGTGACTCTCCGTCAGATTTTTGGAATAGAGTTGAATAAAAAGTGGACGTTTGTCATAGTGTGTGCTTACTCAATGTCTCATCCTCCACGTTCCACATTCCAAATTCCATGTGCAACGAGTGACATTTGGCCATTTAATAAAGCACGGACACAAACTCTTCATGCAGTCTGGAATCTGAAATCTTGTGCATTGCCTTTTATATTCCTTGGGTCTTTCAAATAACTGAATATCCGATATCGATATCCGACGCCCGATCCAAAGACCACCCATGATTTTGCATCTCTAAATGTGACAAAACTGCTGACATGAGTTGTTCCTCTTCCTTCTCCTGTTTTGAAAACTCAATGGACCAAAGGGTCCAAACCAAAGTCAAAGTGCAAGCAGAGAAATCATATGGATTCTAGATTTATCGTTGACAAATAAAAAGAAAGCTTGGATAAACGTTAAATAAGAAGATCCAAAGACGTACATTAGCATGCAAAAAATGAAAGGAATTTAATTTAGTTGCCTTTGTCTCATCTTTTCACTCGGGAGTACTTTGACGTGACATAATATATCATGTCTAATGTCTGTACTATAAATAGTACAGTAGTGCAGTGTACTCTACACTCTGCACAGAGCCTATACAAGGCAACTTGGAGTTGAAGTTGTTTCTCCTTGAAAATGTAGGGAATTGACAAAGTTTTACACGTCTATTTATTATTTATATTGATGTCGATGGATCATTCTGCTCTGGGTCTCGTTCTGTTTATAAACATTCTCATCCTGTTTCATAAGAGTATGTTTGACGCCGTCCCTAGGTGTTTGTCATTGTTGTTGCTGCTGCTGTTTGTTCACCATTCTTTCCATTTGGTTCCATTTCAGATTCTGCTCCAGATTTCGCACAAGTTTTCACTCACATGTACAATGTACAGTTTACAGTCTACAGTCTACAAATTACTGTACGTCAAAACTCCAAACTCTAAACTCCAAACTGCAAACCCTCTCCCTTTTAAACCCTTTTAAATGTTTCTTTGACAAAACTGGAAAAGTGTGTAAACTTGTTTGTTTTGTTCCTTCCTGGCAACATTCGTAGGGTTATCCGGGGGAACTGTGGTCTATTTTTCGGCATCTCAACCTTCTTCATTAAATAAAACACATTAAAACTG
>JAQGBH010003764.1:0-18840 GCA_034698265.1 Sminthurinus aureus
AATCAAATATTCTTATTGTTAGGGATTAATCTCATATTTATTATAATTTATAATTAACTAGAGTTTGATTCGTAACAATTATTATAGTGTATTCAAGATAACATATTATGACAACCATAATAATTTCGTGGATGTTTATCATGTACTTTTTTGCACTGAGGGTTCACAAAATTAATACATATACAAAGATTTTATTTGCCCCTCTATATAATAATTGTAGTCATCTAAGTAAAAAGACAACAGATTTATACCTTAGCAGTTTCCATTTCTTCTTGAATTTGTTTAATAGTCTCCTTTTTCTTTTCTACTTCTGCTGTCAGATTTTCAATGTACATCCTTTTATCACCAGCACACCTTATCACTAGCAAAACAAAATATATATTACATGTATGTATACATATTATATTATTATAATACTTATCATTAGGCTTGATTGATTTTCCTGACCTGCTTTCTGCTGAGCCTCAACAGTTTTCAAGGCTTGACCATTAGCAATTAGAGTAGTAAGAATGTCTTTTTCCTCTAATTTCTTTTCTGTATTAAACAGAGATATGAAAACAATGTAGTTCATAAATAGTTTTTACATGTCGCACCCATTATTATTATATACTGGAGTACAAATACAAACAAAATTATTTAGAGAACATTTTATCATTATTATTTACACAGTGTGTTATTATAGTTATTAAGTGATGCTATAATATTAAAATAGAGTCCTTAAACATGAAATAAAAAACCAATAATAATAATATCATTTTATTGCAAAAAGGTAATAATATTATCATTACTTGTTTCCAAGAGCTTATCAATCTGTGCCTGTAATTCAGCATTTTGTGCATCCTTTTTCTCTGGGATATTTGCCTCAATCGCTTGAACTTGTTCTGCATGTTTCAGTCTTCTTTGTTCATATTTTTCATTCAAAGATCGTACTTTCTCCATTTTAGCTTCAGTTTCAGCATTACAAGTACTGATTCCACTTGAATGATGTATGAGAACTCCGAGTAATCGTCCATTAGTTTGAAATTTATCAGCAATCGATGCTAGATTTTCAGTTGTAGCCATAAATTGTTGCTGTGCAATAAAGTTGTCGTACATTAGTTTTTTCTCATTCTTTTCTTCTATAATAATTTTATCAAGATAAACACATTTTTAACAAAAAATGAAATAAGTATACTTCATATATGATTCATGGTTTTTGATAATAGTAGAAATTATGTATAGCTCTCTGCAAATGTGTTGAAACTTTATAAATGAGAAATGCATTTAAATATTATTACTTTCTTTCTTACCACGATTTAATTGTTCTTGCAATTGTTTGAGCTCCTGCTCAAATTGTTCAGCTTCAAATTCCATGGTCTTCATTTCTTCCATAATGACGTTTAATGAAGTCACAGAGTCTTTATTAGCCATTTTATTTATTTTGAGATGAATACTGTTATTGTAGTTTGTAGTTAAAACAGTTAATTGTTATATGATATTATTATTATTTTCTGTTCAAACTTAGCAAGTACAATAGAAATCCCGTAGGGAATGTATATATGCTCGTTTTAGTTACAAAAAGGTAATTTAAAACTGAAAATTATTTCTGAAAAAAATGGAAATCAGTGACCAAGCAAAGACAGGTTTCGCTTTTTCTTGTAAATCAAGACCCTTTTTACCCGCTAATTTAAGATTTTAAAATATTGAACAGTTTTACGTATACTTGACATTTTATGATTACTAGCAATAAATAAATTATAATTATATAGTCAATCTCGTTAATACTATATACAAACTCAGATTAATATAATTTTGAAGCCATTTTATTGTCCGATAAACTGTTTTTAAACTTAGTTGTAGATTATTATAGATTTTAATGTCAACATTGAACAAAACAAGTTAAAATTAATAACAAAAAGTACGCATATATATATTATTATATTTTTTCTAAGTTTACGCTGAGAACTGATACGAGAAGTCATTGCTTTATATCATGTATGTAAAAACTACTATTATGTTATAATTCATAATTAACTTGAATCTTGAATATCATAAATGAGATGAAATAACCAAACAAACAGAATTTGAATACAGAATGCAGAACATGAAAATTTATTATGCTTATTTTTTGTCACAGGTCACAGGTAATGAAAATAATATATACTACTTTTAGCGTGTATAGTATTGTAATTATAACTTGAAATGTATTTGCAAATAATATATTATACTATCCATTATATTACATATTACAATATAGTTCTTATGTCTTAGATATATTATATGTATTTCAAATCCACAAGCCAGTTGTCTGTTAAAATAATATATAAGAAATAACAAAAAAAAATTAAAACGTTACACAAAAGCACTGATAGAGTATAAAATACATATATATATACATCAACTTTGCTGGAGATTAAAATAATTAAAACCTGGGCAAGAAAACTCACATTTTAACTCGTTTTAAAGGAGGGCTATCCAAAAAATAATGTAAACAACTAAATAAATAACAAATGCAACACGATCGAGTAAGTGAGCGACCCATGCATAATGTTCTTGGTAAGGATTGTTGTTACTCAATAATTTGCCATCATCACTACTAGCAGTATTGACACCACTTTCTTCATCTGAGTTTGATGATATTGATGATACTGAAATATTTGGTCTTGGATCCAAGCAAAGAACTCTGGACACCCAACTATCCAAAAAACTTTGAATAAAACCTGGGAATGGTACTGGAGAAGTCCTTTTGGTTACTGCTAAATAACGTAATGCGATTGTCCAAAGAAGAGCAACAGAGACCATTAAAAGAGAGTCACGGTAGTACAGAACTATAAAGAAATTTGTAAAACAATTTAATTAAATTGTGAATGACTGTATATAGGTATGTGATATGTGATACTGATGACTGATAAATACACATGCATAAATGAATCAAGTACATATATATAATATTATATGTGTAACATAAAATATGAACAACCACAGCAGAGGCATCAGTACAAAAAAATAAATATTAGAAATGCCATTGAGTCAAATTTAAAATGCTCAATACACATGCAACATACATAGATATATATTATATAGATGTATACAAAACTTACTGACTAATGGAACTTGGTCTCCATTGTTGGGAATCATTAAGTACACATTATAAAGATACATTGAATTGATAACGATGACGAATAAAATAAGGGCTAGTCTTTCAGTAGCACCGGGTCGGAGCCAAAATGAAAGGAGAATAGCCACTGTGATAGCTGAAAAATAATCAGTAAAAACATTGAATTTATTGAATAAATTTAAAATTATACGTATAAGAAGTCAACGTTTTTACATATTATAATGTGTATTATTTTATATATATATGTACCTAGTGCTGGAACAACAACTGCTGCTGTATGCGTATTAGGTCTTCGCTGTATGTTGATTGTTAAAATTATGTCGACAAATGGAGTATTGGGACAGCAATCATAAAAAGTTTCACGTCTTCTTACAGAATTTGATATGAGTTGCCATTCTCTATTTTCAGTCCAATCAAATGAGTCAATTTTTGAAAAATTAGCTGGTAGAAGAATGTCAAGTTCTTCACCAGAGTGTGACCAAGATCCTAGTATTACTATTAATATATAATGAAACATTTGTTTTTTTATTAAGAGTTCCCATCAGTAGCGTTTCAGAAAAAGTTTAACATATTAAAAATGCGTACAACAGTATACATTACATATAGCAAAACTTCCACATACCTGTGCATGTTTGACTGTCATATGGCCATTTCCTTAGTTTGGCTGTGCAACCCTAAAAATACAAATGTTTGACTTCAACAAAGAAACTTTGCAAACATTATATTATTGGATGTTTAATTTATTGAGAAACGAAAATGGTGAATGGTGAGAAACTGATTGGTGTAGGGTGTAGCATACCACTTTGAATGTACTCGGAGGAATCCACACTAATTTTCCGGTGCTCCATCCAAGTACTCTAGTGTTTTGGAAATGGTCAATGTCACTATCATAACTGAAAATGTTTGAAACCAAAATACACGCTGCATGTTATATTTTTTCTTTTACAACCACAAAGACAGATTCATATATTGTAGTTTAAGGAAACATTACAAACAAAATTTTTTACTTGTTGTAAACACTTATATCTGGCTTCCAAATTTCATGGGCAGCAAAGTTCATTTCTGAAATATTGCCATATTGCGGTGGTTCCCATTTCATGTGAAAGTCATTCCAAGTCTAAAGTAAAAAAGAAAAAAAATTTTTGTGTGAGACACTTGTAATTTAATTGAATAAATAGATTGTAAATAATTGTATTGTATGACCCTACTGTACTTAAATTAGAATAATTTTTGGAAGAAATACCAAAATAGTCCATGTATAAAGTGTAAAGATAGATCTTCGCTCATCCTATATAAAGCACATAAAAGCAAAACGCGAAAACGTATTATAAAAATGCATTGTTGAGCAACAGGTATCTCACGCGTATAGCCATTTTGATTTAAGGATTAGGGAACAAAGGCAATCTTACAAATTCAAATCCTTGGAGTGTCAAAGAAAATTCAACTCGTGTAGCATTCGAATGATACTGGACTGGCCGGGCGTTTGGATCATAGCCTCTCTTCAGATCAGTCCTTAATCGGGAATAATCTGAATCAATGAATCATATAAAACAAAATTAAAAAATGATGTAGGCGACTTTACAACAACATGTGTGACAATAAATTATACAAGTAAGAAACACAAGAGCAGCCCATACAGAATTTGGAATATCGGGAAACACTTCTGTTAATTTTAGTAACACGATATGAGACACAAAGTGTTGTGGAAAAAAATAGTATAATGTCCAATTCTAGTTTTGGTCTTTTGAATTTATTTTTTTTGCGGATGCAAAACAAAAAGCTTAGGATATAGATGTACATGTGTCCCCCATCAAAATATAATCACTGCTTGGAGTTATTAGACAGAAAAATTAAAGACTTGTGTTTTTTAAAGCTGATTACCCTATTATAACACTTATAACAAAAAAATTTCATAAATTATTTTAGTACCTGTTGTATCTGCACAATATGTAAAAATTGCACTTTCTAATATGATTATTAAAATTATGGAGCTGATACTATGCATATTATCTAAATAATTGTTCAGACTTAAAGTATACATTATATATGTTAGTGTTGTTTTTTACAAAAACTTATTTTGAAAAACGGTAAACTAGATATTATTTCCTAAAAAATTATTTGTACAATACAGCACACAAATAATTCCTAAATACGAGAAAATTAAACTTGTAAAAAGACAAAAGAACTGATTTACATGTATTCAACCGACAGATAAATCAGACTGATGATTTTTTGTGTGAATATGTATTCATCTGGAATTTTAGGAAATCAATACTTCTGACACAAAAAAAATCTCCATTTTCCTCAAGTTTTTTTACGCCCACTGACTGTTTTGGATTTAAAAATTTCACAGTCATTTAGCCTTAAATGTCAGTTAACACATCATATCATACATATTTGCTCCATAACTCCAACTCCATACACATGGACCTTTACTCATCTCTTTGTGCTCTATTTTCTCACATGTATTTTCATTTTGTACTTTGCGTTCGCATTTTTGGCCAAGTATAGTACACACTACATATATACATACATAATGCACAATAAGTGCTAAAAAGTGTATACTATAGTATTTTCCGTATGTGGTACATCATCATGTCAATTTTAACCACTGGTCAAGACTTAAAATTGTTCTACTTGCAGAATAGAACAAAAGTTCAACAATCTTCCATGTGTATTAGGTTTCTTTTTTTTTGTAGCAATCGTATAAAATACATCATGCATGAGGTAAACGCAATAAGGGTCTAATAACTTATAACCGCCTGTAACATGGATTATGCTATATATTTCTACATCTATGTAGTAGTTGATAAAGGACACAAGTTAGGTCTTCATACTTCATTCATTCATAAGTTTTCGGTTAAATTTGAAGTTTTTCGTTGATTTGAATCATGTCATTTGGTATCTGGCAATTGTCAGGAATTCTTTTGCATGTGTATTACCTAAATAATACAGTCGCCGCATTCAATCTCTACTCTCTACAAAAAGCTCTGTCGACCGTACACAGTACACAGTAAAGATATGTGTACGTGTTCAGCTGTATTTAAAACATGACTGGATATGTAATTTATGCAGAACATAATTAAATCATAGCAATAAATAGTTGTTTGTCTTATAACATGAAAATGTGTACTTATAATTTATAGTTTCCAACTTTACGGAACTTGATGTTATAGAAGAAAACCTATAAAAATTTCAAGATACATACTTGAGCTATTGATTATTGATACAACACGTGGGTTGAGTGTTTTGAATATAATGGAACAAAAATGCTATATACATAATACATAATCACAACAAGGTTGAAATCCAAACAAATCACGATATAAACAAATTAAACTTTCAGAAAGGAATCAGTCACAATACAAAAAACAAATTCAACTTTCTTTTCTATAGAGTGTGCAAGTAAATGGTATTTATGCATTATTTTAGTCGGTCTTTAATGTGGCCGCGCATACTAGCAAGTTTTACTTATTTTTAGTTAGCATTTAAACAACAACGATAAAGCATGAAAACGATAGAGCATGTAAACCCGTTTAAAATAATTATTATGTTATTATAATATGCAGCTGTTAATTGCTGTTCCATTGGGTAATATATTCTAATTTTAGAGTCTCAAAATTCTGATTATGTCCATATGCTAACATGTGTGTATGTCAATGCAATTGTAGCGACCTATATGCTGATAATTAAATTAAAAAATTGAAACTATATGCGTCCAGTTATGATGAGATGTTTTCAATATTCTAAATTAAACACTTTCTTGCACAAAGTTTAAAAAGTGTCCACGTTTAGGTGAAACCAGCTGGAAATACTTTTACTTTTACTTTTTTGGACAAGTAAAACTTGGAAATAAATCGTTAGGAACCACATGAAATTTAGTTTAAAAAAATAATGCAAGACTACATAAAACTTTGTATAGTCTCCAAAAATCTCTGCAACAAATAAAAAATTTACAATGACCCGTTTGATTTTTTACTCAACGTGCCTCATTTTTCAAAGACTAACGCGTACTACATGTAAACAGAAAAAATTTCATAACAAGTTTTTTTCAATTGACAATGAAGCTGTACACGTAAGAAAATGACAATATTTGTATCAAACTATTGGCTCTATCATTAATACTAATTACAAATGATAATAATAGTTTTAAAAGTAGTACGTCGATGTGGAGTTGTAAAATTCACAATAATACACAGAACTGTGGCTGCTGCAAATGTATATGTATTAGAAAATAAATACACATGCGTACATATAGAGTACATGCATATAGAGTACATGCATATAGAGTACATGCATAAGAATGCCGATGGTGTAGAAATCCAATTAACCTTTTTTTTGCTTATTATATTGGTTCAATAGTCTTTCAATTAGTTTTTGAACAATAAACAATTACGGAACAAAAACTCCATGTTAGGAAATACTCTGGTATGTTCATTTGTTTGCAAATAATACTTTTCATTGAGGAAAGACCAATAAATTAGCCAGTTGGTGGACTTTTCCCCCTTTTTTTGGAAAATTCGTCTTGTGGGAAGGAAAGGTGTGCGTGTGTGACCTATAAAAAGTGCGAGTGGGTGGGTGTGTGTGTGCGTGACCTTAAGTGTTTGAGGGGGCACGCTGCACTTGTATAAGAACAATGTTATTAAGTGCTCGGTTCCTCTTGGTCGTCCTCCTGATACATCTAGCCATAGAGTGCATTGAGGGTGGAAAACCATCGAAAAAACAAAAAGCAGAAAAACATCACAAAAGAAGTAAAAAGGGAAAATCTGTTGCAGCAGTACCGGACGATCCACCTGCTGAACCAGCAGTTGAAGAACAGCCAGCTCCAGCAGTTGAAGAACATCCAGCAGCTCCAGCTGAAGAACATACTTCAGCACCTCCAACTGAAGAACATACTTCAGCACCTCCAGCTGAAGAACATGCTGCAGAACCAGTTGTAACAGAAGCACCGGCTCCTCCAGCGGAATCATCCGATTCGGGTTCGTCGAATTCCGGCTCTACCGATTCTGGTTCGTCGAATTCCGGCTCTACCGATTCTGGTTCGTCGAATTCCGGCTCACCCGACTCTAGCTCGTCGAATTCTGGCTCGTCGGACTCTGGTTCGTCGAATTCCGGCTCTTCCGATTCTAGTTCGTCGAATTCTGGCTCGTCCGACTCTGGCTCATCTGATTCCAGCTCATCCGACTCTGGCTCATCAAAATCTGGCTCTTCCAAGTCCAAAGATTCCAAACCAAGTAGTAGTAGCAGTGGTAGTTCATCACATGGTGATGGAGAAATTCATGTTGGCTCAGTAAATCAGGAAGAACTGGAAGGTATGATTTTATCCAACCGCATACGAGAAATTCCTTGAATAATTATTTGACGTTAATTCACATGTTCAATTTTCCCCATATTGATTGAATTTTTTAGCAAAAGAAGATGATACACCTGATCCTGACCCATTCCAAAACAATTTGAAATGGTCTCTTATGAGGCAGCGAGTGGATAGTTTGTTCAATGAAATTAAATCTCAAACCATTAAACTTGGAGGACTTCTTGTTTCCGTAATACAATATTGCCATTTATTCTCCTAATTCTGCCGGCGTCTAAACTCGAACCTTAACATTGTTCATTTTTGTTTTTTATAAATTGGTAGGAGCCCAAGGAAAACCTTGTACAGTTTGCCAAGAATTTTTCGACTCATGTCAAACCCTTAAATGATTTTTTCGCCCCTATTCAAGAACAACTTTTAGATGGAGCGGCTCATACTGTTATCAACCCTGCCATCGGTTTGACTGATCTGTAATTACTGATATGTTTCAAAATTTCAACAATCCCACAATACCGTTATGCCACTTATGTTTCTACTACTTTAGACTTACTCGCTACAACTGTCTTACTTTTTTTGTCTTGCTTTTTGTTTAGAAAGACTTTGAACGAATTGACTAGAGACCAGGGTAGTTTGAAAAGACTGCAAAAGTCAAAACTACAGTGGATTGAAGTTAATGGATTGGTTGTTACTGTTCACCATGTTTTTGATCGATTGTATCCTCAAATTGAAAAATGGGGATTGGAAGATGCAGAAGATGGTGAAAAAAATGCCTATCCTGGTTGGGTGCGGTCAGTTTCAGCATATGATGGCGGTGGTAAGAAATGGAATAGTCGATATGATTATTGTGGCTTCTTAGAGCCAGATGAACAACAACTCTGTTTTAATTTTTAGATTCGTGTAAAAATCATAGCATGAATAAAAAATTATAATACTAAACTCAAATTTCCCCTACTTTCCTGATTCCACGTATATAGATAAAGCAAACTACGAGCTCAAGCACTTGGAAGAACTGATTTCGGCGATCGATACTGGTATTGAGGAACAAGGAAAAGAAAACCACATGTTTCGAGATTTGGAAAAAATACTTCGAAAATACGTAAAAATACGTGAAAATAAAATGATTCAAATTATACGATATCACAGATAAAATGTAGAATTTAGCATTTAATGTCTTGCAAGTGTAACTGAAAAACAAAATAATGAGACTTGAGACATGAAATGAAAGACAATGGTAATGTCCTCCTTTCATACTTTACTTATGTTTCAACTGTCTTTAGCTCAGTAGCTGGGACCCAGATTCTGATTACAACATTTACTGTTACGGTAATAACGAATTTGGTATTATCCACGACATTTGGGACCTGTTGACTGACGCTGCAATTTACTTCAGTACATCGGACTTGAAAGCTGCTGTTGTACAATCTCTTGTTACCGTTTATCATGACTATATGAACGCAACTGGTGGTACGTTAAAGATTTGAAATCCAGAAAAAGCGTCCTTTTCTAGTCATAATGTGCGAAAATTGCAGATTATGTAACATAATATGTTATCAAAGTTCCTTTTTGTACAAAAAAAATTGTTCCTTTTTGTAGGTGGAGAAGAAGGTCATCCTACAGACAAATCTGCTGCATCTGATGTCACTAGTGATATTGAAAAAATTTTTGACGCAGCAAAAGACAGAATAAAAAAGAAGATTGAAATTGGAGATCTCGTTACTGGAGATCATGAAATTTATCCTGGACCAACAACATTTAAATGCGATAGACCACCAGGAGACAACTCCTCTATTCCAGGAGAACCTGGGCCTAATGAGTCTCAACCGTCAGGTCATGGTCCACCAGACGGTTATATGCCTCCTCGCATTCCTCCAGGAGGTCAAAATCACTCATATCCAGTGAGCGAATGGGGTATTTTGCCCGATCAATCTCCTCCCCTACCACTTTCTCCAAAAGCAATTTCACCAACTGCTGTTTTGGGTAATTTTATGATTTTTAATGGAAAAAATGTTTGCTCTTAATTTTTTACTCCCAAATCATATTTTTCTCATCAGTACTTGCTTTCCTCCTCTCTTTTAGACGCACAATCTGGCCCAGCACATCCTCTTCCCACTGGTTATATTGACAAGCGTCAAGGAGTGTTCACATTTGCTGCATTTTCACAAGCTTACATGGGTTATCTAGAAGCAGAAATGGTTCTTAATCCAGACGGAAGTTGTAAAAGTACTTGTACAGACTTCAAGCGTCCAGTTCCAACATGTGAGAATAAAACAATTGACTGTGATGCGTATCGAAACTCTTTCTGTGAACCTGGAACAAAGTGCATGGAAAAAAGTAAATGTACTAGTACTGCAAGAAAAGTATGTCAAAACTGTGTATTCATATTTTTAACATCAACTACTGACTACTGGGCTGTTTCTCTTATGAATGATTTTTTTTACTTACCATGATTCCTCTTTTTATATTTTTAACAGTGTATTCGGACCAATTATAATGTGGAGTTCTGTCCATCTCAAGCCAAAGATCGTCTTTATGACTGGGTTGATATCAATGGTACTTTGGTTGGAAAAATAATCGAAGATGGTAAGTTTTTAGATATACATGTTTAATGAAATTCATTGTCATATTATGTTGTATTTTGTATTTTGTGTACACCATAAAATTCCAGAGAATGACATAAAAATTGTATTTTTTTTACTGAACATAGATAAAAGGGACTGCGACGCTGGAATTGTAAAAATAAAGGAAAGATGGGAAATGGATTTTGGCATCATTCTAAATGCTCCACAGTATTGTGAAGTCTGTCTTTGCGGTACTCTCTCTTTTTTTCTTGTTCTACATGAATTTAATCACATTTTATTTAGTTATTGACTAACGTATTTAATTTTTATTTAATTTGCTGATACTTTTGTATTCATTTTAAAGTCTGCGATTCTCCAATGTCCGAAGAAGGCTATCATTATGTAAGTTGAATAATTGATTGAATTGAATGAGACGCATGATATGTAATATGTACAATGATAATAGTTACAGGAAGTCTGCAAGTCCTTAATGTTTCATGTTTCATGGGATCTTTAATAATACAATTATTCGTTTGTAAAATTAATTAACAACTTTGTAAAGAATATGAAAAACAAGTTTGTCATCATTTCTTTAACAATAAGAAGTACCATTGCAAAGTACAAAGCATTATAACGCAAAATTCAATTTAAACTTGAATTTAAGAAATATTAAGCAATGATAGAGGTTGAACCAAGAATTGGAACGATATGATTATCTAACTGTTGAGTGTTGTACAACTTGTATAATATTTCTTTGAAAATGCATTACAGGTTGACTTGAGCCCGATCACAGCTGCATCAGGAAGTGTCATCACTTCTATCAGATTTGCTCAGTCCGATAATATTCTCCGACTTGAAGTAAGTTCCAAGTTTGAAGCTTAAAAGTTATTGAAGCCCACCACGTGTATAAATTTAGCATTCCCCTTTTTAATGTCACAGGCAGAAGAAGCTAAATTAGATGAAAATGGCAAAGTTGACGTTGAGTCGGCTAAATGGCAGGATCCTCCATCTTCAGGAGACAAGTCTGACAAGTCCAGATATACCCTGCTCGCAGGACCCGAAGGTTTCCGTAAACTCGGTCTGGATATGGTCTATGGAAAGAAGAATGAAGTTATTACAGGAATCAAATTTATTCAAAAGGGTGACACAATCCATCTTTCTGCACAAGCTACACAAGTGGATGAAAAAACTGGTGCATTGAGTGGTTCTTCAAGTGAATGGTTTGAAGCTAATTATCCTGAGCCAGATCCCATCCGAAGACAAATTAGTTTAGATGATAAAAAGAGCTCAAATGCCCAGTTAGGACCAAGTCAGCCATTCAATTTACCAGACAATCGGCGCTATATCCGGTTTGATGCAACTTCGCTGCCACAGGACGCTGGTCAAAATGTCATACCCTTCTTTGACCTCCAACCTGTCAGACATCACACTCAAAGAAAACCGCTAAATGCGGTGGGCTTCCTGTATAAAGCCAAACGAGGCTATGGTGGATTTATTTCCCCTGTAGTCACAACCTGGAAGAAATTATGGTTAGCATAATCATAATTGTCCAAAGTTTTTCCATCTCTCTCCCCTTCTCCCCTTGTCTCTTTCTCCCATGTATCATTAACACCAGAACATCAGTATCATCTCAGATGAAGAGAAGAAAAACGTTATTTTTTAACTATTGTTATATAAGTTGTTGATATTTTTTTAATTTTTGTATGTAGTATGTATATGTATACATGTTTGTGTGTATTAGATGAACATGTTTTCACCATGCTCATCAGTTGTTGTTTTATATTGGTTATTGGCTCAAAATGCAATCAAATGACATATATTCGGATTCCAAGTTGTTAACTATTGCAGTACAGATTTTATAAATAAATGCTTAAAATTGGTTTTGTTTTTGTAAAACTCTGGTTCTGTTTTCCAATTTCCAACGGGTAAGTTTTTGTATTTCGCTGCTGTTCACAACGGACAAAAAGACCTTTGAAAATTAACAAAACTAACAAAAAATATGCTTCAAAATTTCAAATTCAAATTCTGTGTCTTGGGGAAAACTGCAGATATTTTGACTCTAGCGCAAAATGTTTACTGCATGTTGGAAACCCTATAAAAGTACATGGAATTTTCTTCGTTTCGTTCGCTTCAAGCGTCAAGTCAAGTATGGACACAAGTCCATTAGAGTTGAAGTTTGAAATTTGAAATCACATGATATATTATCTAATGTCGCAGATTAATTTTTAAGACCCGATAACAACTGCCGTAGCCATAAACACGTGAGTGAGTAAAAAGTAGGGTGATTACAAATTACAAACTACAAGTAAAAGCAATCATCATCATTTTCCTTTTTAAAACTTCCGCATTTCCGGCCTTCTTCAGTTAATGTCAAAGGTCAGTGAATCAAGAGTGGATAATGTAAAGGAACAAAGCAGTGTAAAGTGTGTACAAAATAACATAATCTTGTTATTTCTTATGTCATCATCATTTTTTTGTCCCAGTGAAAAACATGATACCTTATAATGTGTATGTATATATATGAACGTCCATTGACACCACTTGTTCTTTTTTGTCCATTATGATCGCCCTCCATCAAGATTACTATCAAGTTACACAGCACACTACACACAACACCGTATAAAATTGTACAGCGTATTTGAAAATTAATTAATCAAGCGATATAGAAAAAAGCTACACATCTGCAGCCTACAAGCTACATTATCAACTAGCTACTACTCTATAAAATAATATGAGTAGTTTTGTGTATTTTCTATATGGCACGAGGAAAAATATTAAATAATATTATGTCAAACATCTTTTTTTATAAAAAAAAAAAAAGTGGAAAAAGTATTCATCTTCATTAGGATGATTCCAGTACTTATTGATGATGTTTATGACCATCATTAGCTTGTTACATAATGGAAAATAGACATGAAGAGGGGGGAGAGAGTGTGAGAAGTCCTTTAAACAAATCAACTACCATATGATAGACATAATAGACATATGATCCTTGTCTATCTACAATCTACAATCTACAACTTGTGTCCACTTCTTTCAATCATCATCATAACAATAAAGACATTTGAGAGAGAATTTTTTGGCATCACAAAAATTGTCATATGGTAGTTACTAGATAAAGGTTGAAAAGCCATTCCATTACAACAATGCAGATTTTCAGTCAACTACGTCGTCTGCGTATTCTAAAACTTTTTATTTATGCAGTATTTTTTACATACTAAAGGAACACTTCCAGTTTCAAATTTTACAAAACGGTAAACATCAGAAGGTAAAAGGTAATGCACATATAGTCTAAAGTCTAAACTATAAACGTTATACGCTTATTCATAATCTCGTTATATCATTGTACAGTTCTTACAATGTAAACGTGTGTATATTATGTCATTTGGATACACGAAATGCGTTTTAGAGTATGTACGTCCATGTCTAGAAATTGTTTCAAGGGAATCCTCTTAACGAGATTTATTATGAGTCTCTTTTGTTAAAAATCATATCTTTTTCGCCAGACTTCCAACTTCAAACTTCCAATGACAATGTTTATTTTCAGTACTAAATCATCATCATTATGATGACACGGACTACCAACCATTTTTTTCTCAAAGTTCCAGCAAATCAAGTTAAGCTCTCTGACTGTGTATGTACAATGTATATACGTGCAATGTACAATGTACATCCTACATGAAATTGCATATAAATAGAAAATAACTCAATTATGGTGTGTACGTGGCGATTCCAAATTCCAAATCCAAACGTTTTTGTTTACGACGATGAATCCGAGGAAGTCATCATCATTTGGGATAATTTAGTCGGCACATCAAAACATAAGATCATAACGGCAGATATATTTTCAAAGGCAAAGACATAAATAACCTGTATATGCACCCTATATGCAACTTGTAATGCAATTTAGAGTTTAGAATTTAGAGATAAATGTGTTTTTGCGCCTTCCTCGAGCACCACATTACTCCAATGTCTTTCCTGTTCTTGATTAGATAATTTTACACAATGCACTTTGAAATTTAAACATGTAGACAAGTATGTATTTATTATTTAATATCACATTCCATAAATATATATTATATATTCTTGTGCCTCAATCCTCAATGATCTGTTCCATTTGATCTTTGATCGTGCCAAAAACAACCATTCAAACTCATTAGTTCATTAGATATGTCTATATTTTTTGAGCACCATTTTGTACAATATTGGCACCAGAATCCTGACCGTAGACCGCGAATCTTACATAATATCATTATCCTTACATTTTTCTCTTCATTCCATCTACAAATTCCTAGATAGCACATGCCCCACAGCCTATACAGTGTACAGTCTGGGAATCGGTCATTGGACAGGTAAAAGTCAAATAATTTACTGATTCCTGGAATATAACGCCAAGTATTTTAATATCCCATGCCACTTTCCGTAACCTATATTATGTATACTGTAATTTCATTACATACATTATACATATTACATATTATTTTGTCAGTACATGCAACAGCTTGTGAAGGTAAATGCCTCACGATTATTGTCAATAGTAAATATGTAGGAAGCGAATACGCTACTACTACTATTGCCGACCACAGATTGGTCATATGTTTCACGTGACGGGGAAAGAAATACCAATTTCACGCTTAATAAAAGAGTGATTAAACCTGTTGCTAACAGCAAATGCTAGATATTATTGCTTATGGTTATTAGTTATTAGTAGAAAAT
This sequence comes from Sminthurinus aureus, assembly GCA_034698265.1. Taxonomy (NCBI): domain Eukaryota; kingdom Metazoa; phylum Arthropoda; class Collembola; order Symphypleona; family Katiannidae; genus Sminthurinus; species Sminthurinus aureus. The sequence goes on from JAQGBH010003764.1 coordinate 15,683, forward strand.
AGGCAAGCATGTGAAGACCAAATATTTACCTTCTTTTAAAAATCGCCGTCAATAAAAATGGGATGCTTATAACTTGCTTATGGCACTTCGAGACACTTGTTTTTCGATACACAGAAAAATAGAAGGCATAATGTAATAGGTTCAAGTTTAATGTGAACCTTGCACATATCTTTTTACTCACCACACGTTTTTATTTCTATTTCAATCAGTTTTCTTTTATCACCATCATGCTCGTCTTGGCTCATCATCATCATTATGAGTCTGTCAGATTTGTTCTTCCTCGATTACTTGAATACTCACACTGTACACTTTAGGTGCAACTTGAGACACGAACTTCATCTCTATGAGCAAGTCATTTTCCACTTCGCACCTTCACTGCTAATATTAAAGTTAATGTTAATGCTCATGCATCACAATTTAATTGAATCTTGTTCATTGTTTTACTTATCACTTTATTTTGAGGTTTGAGATCCTTTCGTCAATAACTAAGTAAAACATATGTAGATATATACATTTGTATCGTTTCTTGCATGTATACACTTTACATGGAACATGGAAGTGAATGAAGTGCACAACAGCTTGTTCAATCTGATATCTATATTCATGTTTATTGCTTTTAAAACTATAAACAATCCCAAATAAGTACAGCTGTACACAGTACACAGTATGTTATGTGCATAAAACATTTACAGGACAAGTCATTTTTTCCTTCGGGATAACATAAAAGAACTGGACATTCTTTAGCAAAACAAATGTTGGTAATACACCAAATGATGTGTAAAAATGAAGTTTTTTTTACCCACCTTCCTTCTTTAATGTAACAGGTAACTAGCAACTTTTGTTTTCTCGTGCGGCAAAAAAATATCAAAAATAAAAAAACTTCCCATGCAAAATGAAGTGCAGTGTCTGGTCTTTGAAAAAGCACTCGTGTAAATGCATTTAAATCCGTTTATCTGTAGTTGTAGAGAAGAGACAACTGCATAAAAACTTAGACTAGGTGCCATTCTTTATCAGTCGAGATGTAGAATTTTCTAAATTTTATTCGTTATTTGTGTTCTGTAGATAGTTTTCTATCGCGTTCTTCTCAAGGGAATCATCATTTTGGTCGTCACTGAACCTTATCTTCTGATCCTAAAGCTGTATGCACAATTAGTATCTGCATAAATGTTCAATTATAAAAAATATTTTACGCCTTTGTATAGTAGATGAAACATACCCCTGTCTTCAAGACTCTGTTCAAAAGTCACATGTAAGTCAAAATAGTGGTATTTTTCTGATCCTAATTAGTGCACCCGGAAATTCAAAAATTATTTTACAGTGACAGGCTGAGTAATCTGAATTCTGTCTAAAAAGTTCAACCTCAACTTAGACATGACCATACACGGAAAGAGTCATGTTGTTACATCACATTGAGTACCTTGTGTCTGATTTATCCATGAAAAACGTCTTTTCATTCAGAAATTGCGTGTGTACAGAGTACAGAGTACACAGTACAGTTAAGCTTGCATGTTCCTAGTTATAAAAATGCAACAAGTGTCACTAAAAACAAAGAAAACTGTTATACATATTGCAAATTACAATTCTCGATAAAATGGCTGTGTTGAACAGATTATTTTTTTGTATTTTGCTGTCAATTTCGAATTTATTCGAAAATTGCATGTTGTATGTTCATTAACAAATGATGAGTTAAATGGGAAGGATGTCGGAATAGAAAATGTGTATAAGCACTGTATATATGTCTATGTACATGTGCATGCTTCCGTTGAAAAAGGTATAATCGTTAAAGGTATACCTACGTATATGAATTCAGTTTTTTTTACTCTCCATCGTTTTCTTCATGCCACGGGATGTCGAAGAGGAAGGAAAAGCTGGATTAAAGATTTTATGATTTTGTACATGAAACATAAAGACCAATAATATATTATGAAATAACACCAAATGCCAAGAACAAATGAATCATACTTGAAAGGATAATAATATAATAATAATAATCATAATGGACATTTTATTGACATTGACATGGTAAAAATATTTTTTCTGTCTCTCCTACAGACTCTTACAGACACACATGGACTTGTAGGTATGTGTGTATGTATGCATTATACATTTATGCATGGACAAAGGTATAATAAAATAATAATCATAATTATATAGCAATACACATATAATAATATAATATATTTGAAGTATAAGAATATATTATAAATTATAATATAATATTTCCTGTGAAATTGGTTGGTAAATATAAGCAAAAGTCTGAATATAGGAAGATGTAGACAGAGCTACGGTGAAAAGAAACGATATAGTTTTAAGATTTTATAGAAAATATTTATAGGCCCATGCAGTCACAAACTTTGTAATATTTACATGCATCTTATTCCCAATACATTGCATTTATACGATAAACAGTAAATAGATAAGGGGGGGGGGGGGAAATCATAAATCATGAATGCGGATATTACCGGTATCCAAAAATTGTAGCTGTTTGTTTTAAAATTATCACTGGTGTACATAAAATATATAGTACATACAAGTAGAGACGAAAGAGGAACTACATTTATCCATACACTTTTTCCAATTCATGGATTTACAAATTTCAAATATACCTTATAACAAACACTAAAAATTAAAAACAAAAAATTAAATGTACCACTGTAATAATTACTATTACTACATGTTTAATCAAGACAACAATACACTTAATCTCAGTCAAACGGTCAATACGAACAGGGTGAATTTCTATAAACTTATACATTTTACATTTTACCCCTTCACACTCAATTCAATCCACTAGCTCTCTACACATATCAAATGATAACAAATAATGTACAAGTTAATGATTGTTTTTTTTGCTAAATAATAATTTTTTCTATATGTACACATTAAGCTACAACTGTAATGAAAACGTCAAAATACAAAAACAAAAAACAGTGATTAATTTATTTTTTGTTTACAGATTAATGTTTCAAGTTGTAATATGAAATGAAAAATTTGGTGAACAATTTTATTTTTACATCATACATCATTATGTAATGTATATTATGGACACGTGTGTACTCGTTTAGTTACTCATTGGTAATAATTAAGGCCACTCACATTATGCTTGAAGCAGGAATATGATTTTCTTGAACGCGCGGAAAGTTTCAAACCGGTCTGGG
>JAQGBH010003765.1:0-18832 GCA_034698265.1 Sminthurinus aureus
CAAGGAAATCAAAAGATTTTTGTGTCTACATAGAAGTATCCTTGCTAAACTAAACTATTATTCCTTTCTGTCTCGAGTCTCGAGAGTATACAGAATTAAGAATTATGTTATGTATGGCTGGACTGGGCAATTATTTCCTTTCTCTTTTCTATGATTAAAATTGTTTGATTTTTCCATTTCAGTGTTTGAAAACCGTGAAAAAATGGTACTAGTGATGGAGTATGCTGCAGGTATGAAAAGAGAAAGCACAAAAGAATATTTAAAGATGTAATATAGCGGTTTGTAAATGTTCACCGAAATTTCATAACACAACTATGTCATACACTTGCATATCAATAATTAATAGTTAATGCATTTGTCTTTTGAATTTAGGCGGAGAGCTCTATGATTATTTAAACGAAAGGTGAGATACTTTTTTTGTGAACACTAAAAATGTCATTTTACTGGCTACTTCCATTATGTGTACGTCGAATGTACGAAAACTTCATTTTTATGTTATTATTCTTGATAATAATAGGAAAATTCTACAGGAAGATGAAGCCAGACGCATTTTCCGACAAATTGCATCAGCCGTCTACTATTGTCATAAAGTAAGACATTATTTTTTTCATCAATTGTTCAATCGGTAATTGGTATAACAGTAAGAAACAAGAAATACATACCAATTTATGATTGTAGTACATTTAAATGAAATCAAATATACACTGGTAATAGGGGTTTTCAAGATTCAAAGTCAGTGTCTTGTGTGGTAAAAATGAAAAGTACACAGAAAAATATTCCGTAATGTTAAGGATATAGTATAGGTTTTAAAAACGAATATTATGAAAAAGCTCACCCGGAAAAGCAGAAGAGAAGAGACAAAAAAAAATGTAGAACATTGAGAGAGAGAGAGAGAGAGAGAGAGTTTTAGTTTTTGTTTCTTCTTTCTGGTACTGTTGTATAATGTAAAAGTTATTGTTTCAAACAAGTCAGAATATGTTAGATGAAAATGAACATGGAAGACATACGGAGAACTTGCTTCAATTTCATGGTATAAACTGGCCGTATTGCTTTTTTTTCTGTATCCCACATGTTTCTTGTTAAGTCTACACTATATACGTACTGCTATATAAGTAAATTAAAAGCGAATCTCTATGTATGTATGTATGTATAGTAGTAGTATATACGACTCGTTGTATCGTAGTAGATATTTGTTTTGAATACAAAGTCATTGCATAATGTATAAGAATATTATGCCATGTACTGAGAATTGAGAATCTAACACTCCTCAATATTTTTGTAGTTTGATTTGACATTGGGAGTTTGTCTTCAGACAGACATTTGAAATTTCTATTGTGTATAGAATCTATACTATAGATTCTAGTTCACATGTTCTATATATATATATAAAATGTATAATGGATACGATACATATTATCCAACCCAGTCTTTTAGTTACTGAAGCCTACAAGAAAAGTCGCAAAAAAAAGGATGAAAGCAATAATAATAAACATATTATGTATGTATACATACATGAAACGTTGACATGCAAAATGTCCATGAGCGTGAACCTTGTCGCACTTTACACGTTTAGATACATATTACATGAGAAAGACTATTAAAATTTAATTCTACTTTCTTTTCCTTCTTTTGTTTTCAGCACAAAATTTGTCATCGTGATCTCAAACTCGAGAATATCCTATTAGATGAAAAATCAAATGCAAAGGCAAGTCAAGTGTATAACGACATGATTTAGCATATTTATCTCCTTAATTCTGAATTACTATAATAATATGTATTGTGTGTTATATTCCTATGCAACAAGTAATTTTACGCACACCTGATGATTTATTTTAGATCGCGGATTTCGGTCTAAGCAATGTTTTTGATGATATTAATTTGCTCAAAACTTTCTGTGGAAGTCCTTTATATGCTTCTCCTGAAATAGTATGCGGGAGGTAAGATTGATTATGATCACTATTTCTAATATATTATTACAGATTGTCTCATTTAGTTTATAATTCATTATTAAAAATCCCGTCATAACAAAAATATATAAAACTATACATAAGGTTTTCAGAAGCTTTTAAAGTTTGAAATCGTGTTTTGTTCGTTTGGTTTGTTTTATATAGAAGTTACATTGGACCTGAAGTTGATCTCTGGTCACTCGGCGTTCTTTTATATACTTTAGTTTATGGATCGATGGTAAATAAATTCATGTCTCCTATTTTTTGAAATTTATGTAAAATAAAAATAAGCATAATATATACATGAAACTATTTTATATATAATTTATTTTTCTTGTTGTTTTAATTTGTTTACCCCTACACGAATATAGCCTTTCGATGGTGGAAATTTTAAGCGCTTAGTTAAACAGGTACCTGACAACTGAGATATTATAAGACGTATACCTTTTACTTAATTTATTAAATCGTTTATATGCATCAGTGATATGTATACATGTGTTATATATGTTTATAAAAAAATAGATTTCAAATGGTGATTACTATGAACCGAAAAAACCTGCCGAAGCGTCTCCTCTCATACGCAGAATGTTAACTGTCGATCCTGTGAAACGAGCTACAATAAAAGATGTATGCGCACACCAGTGGATAAATGACGGGTTTGATAAACCTTGCCTGCTTAATGCTGAAGAATTAGGTATTTTTACATGTGTCCAGTGCCAAATATTCACATTCCACTCAGTTCATAACAGGCTTAATGCATTATATAATCTGCAATGTAACCGATGTACAATTTTTTCTGTCTTGTGATTTTAGCTAATCAAACTCCAGTTCGCCTTGACTTACTTCTTTCATTAGCTCCAGCTCACAACGTAAATCATTCACAGGTGAGTTTATTTTTTTAGCTTTAGATACAGTTTTCCTTCTAATTTACTGTCTATGATTACGTATAATATAATGTATAACGTAATCAGATATTAAATATACAAGAATGTTTACATTATTCTAATGGTTTCCAATTATTATTGTAGTTTATAATATTTTGTATTATTGTATAATGACGTATTGTATTTTATGATACATATAATACACACTGTACATTGCAAAATGATATCCAGATGTTTTGATAAAGTTGTGAAAAAACAAAAAAAATACTGAAACAACTTACTCTTTTGTATTGACGTTTGTTTGTCTTTATTTATGGTAATTTAGATCATTTGTGACCAAAATCAAAATGAAGCTGGGTCTGCTCCCATTCCTGGTACCTCTACTTCAGATACACATGCAAAGCCGTCAAAAGGAAAAGAGAAAGTTGGTACTACTTCACCCATTGAAAAACCTGCTAGGACGTCCCTATTAAACAAAGATAAAGTTCCTACTCCAGGAGATCATCCAACTGTGAAAGCAACTCCGTCAAAAGAGCCTGTTATTAAAAAGAAACCATCCGTCAAAAAGAAATCCAAAAGTTCTCCTGTATTAGAGTTAATCGTAGATGTAGAGGAAGAAAATGAACCTTTAGAAATAATAGACGCAGCTGGAGAAGGTGACGATGATGAAGCTGGTGATACTCTTAGTGAAATCAGTGAGATACAAACTATTGCTGAAGACATTAAAGAAGATATTAAATCAAAATCAAAAGTGAAACTGAAAGAATCACCTAAAGTAGTAGTAGCTGAACAACCTGTTAGTAGTAGTAGTAGTAAGCCAACTGTAGTCAAGGACGAGAAGAAGAACGAAACAAAAGCAACTACTAAACCGGTTGTTGTGCAAACAAAAGAGAAAGTAAAAGCACCTGAAGAGATTAAAGCGAAAGAAAAATCCGTAGACTTAGAAAAGGAAAAAGAGAAGAATGAGAAGCAAAAAGTGAAAGAAAAGGAGAAAGAGAAGACTGTTGAAGAAACTAGTGTAATTTCCCCAACTAAAGAAAATAATAAAGAAAAACCTAAAATAGTGCCTAGTCCCATTACTGAAAAAGAAAAACCCAAGACTGATAGTGAGGGGAAAGTAAAAGTTAATTCAGGAAAAACTACCACTACTACTAGCACTACTAGTAAAGATGAACCTCCAGTTAAAATTCCAGAAAAGGATAAAGTTACTACTACGACTACCGCCATCACCGCTACTACCAATGAGAAAAAGTCTGAACCAAAAGAAATAGTAGTAGTAGCACCCGCAACAGAATCAGCAGTACCAAAAGGAGGAGAAAGTACGCCTCCTGTAAACAAACAAAAAGAGGAATCCAAAACTGAATCAACAACAACAACAGCCGTACCTAAAAAACCACCAACAGTTGTAAAAAAGAAAGTAGTAAAGAAAGTTGTGAAAGCTAGTCCTTCGGTTTCCACAGGTGAAGACAGTGATAAAGGAGTAGGAAAATCCTCATTAGTTAATACAGAATCAGGCTCATCTATTGCATCTTCAGCTGGGAAACACAGTGGAACTAAACTTGATAAGGATGGTTCTTCCTCATCGGCCGGAAAAGCACCACCAAAACTTCGAGCAAGGTCTGACTCCAATTCTTCTGACGCATCTCCAACAAGGATAGAGAGACGTAGCTCTAAAATCATATCACAAAAGACAGCAGAATTGATACAAAATCTTGAAACTAAAACATCTACAAGCTCTACAGATAGTAGTAAAGCTAAAAAATTGGTTTTCCCCTCTCTAACTAAAGGTAAAAAAATATACATATATGTAATATGTAATATATTGTATATTATGCTTGGCTGTATTTGTTTTAAATTATAAACTACAAAGTTGTTTTTTAACTTTCAACTCTACTTTTGATTTATTAATAACATGTTTTCATTCTATAAAACTTTAATAATTGAAATTTTAGTATCTGATGCCAAATCTAAATTTGAAAAACCACCAAAACCACTCAACGCTTCTTCAGCAACAAAAGCACCAGGAACACTCAAGACAACATCGTCAGGTTCAGCAGTAAAATCTGCTTCATCTAGTGGAGAAAAGGGAACACCAAAGCCATCGGATAGTGATGAACCATCAGACCAACAGCAATTAAAAGTAAAAGCTAAGAAACCCAAGTCAAAATCACCAAGTCCATGTGTAGATGAACAAAAGATTGCTAGTAATAAGAAACAAGAGGATAATGTAGAAAGTAAGGAGAAAGAACAGACTGAAGTAGAAAAAGTGACCAAGAAAAGTCCGAATGTTCAAAGAAAATCTGAAGTAAACAAAGAAATTAGTAACAAGATTGAGGACCCAACAACAACAACTGCTACTGTTGAACAATCTGCTGAGAGTGCAAAGGAGAAGACTGAATCACCATCATCTCAAAATAAACAAGTACAGGCAAATAAAGAAAATAAATCTTTAGATATCAACAATCAATCAACTAAACAAAAAAGTCCGTCACCAAAACCAGAACAGAATAAGGTTGTAATATCTAAGAAACAAGAAGAAATTGTAGGAAAATCTCAAGACAAAGTTATTCCAATTGCAGTGGTAAATGAAGATGATTCTGTTTCTCATCAAACTTTATCTCCAGAGCCGGATACACAAACAACTTGTAGTGATGATTTAAATACAGAAATTGACAATGGTACGGTTTCAGAAGTATCAGAAGTCCCAGTTTCTAAAAAACTTGGAACAAAGCCACTAAAGAAACTAAAGATTCAAACAAATACTCAACCGGATCAACTTGTAAAACCTGTACTTGTAGACAATGGTAATGGTCCTCCAAAACAAGCCGTAATGCTTATTCAAGGTAAAACAACACCACCAGTGAAGAGTTCCGCTGAACTTGATTCCGCTTCAATATCAACTGATCCATTTTTCTCACAATCAGAATCTGTTTCTGTAACGCTTCCATTGGATAAAAAACAACAAGGTATGAAAGTTCCCTCAACACCAAATAAAGAACAAGCAGTCAAGAAAATTTCTTCAGTTATCAGTCGAATAGCATCTTCTGAGTCTACAGATAGAATGGCCGAAGATGGAAAACATAAATTAAATAAGGCTCCTAATAAAATAAAGACGGAAGTTTCCTTTCCGGTAGCCGCTGCACCTTCACAGGAAAGAATTATTCCTATTAAATTTTCTGATGATACCCCGATGACACCAACAGGAATGATACAAGGAACTAATCCTTTAGCATCTTCCTCTAAAACTCAAAGTGCACCAAATATTTCAAGAATTCCTCCACGAAAAGTTGATGCTTCATCATCTTCTATTTTCTCCCGACAAAATTCCTCTGATACAGAGAGTAGTTTGGCAGCTCCGTGCAAACCAGAACCGATTCGAAAATCTCCTCGTGAATTTATTATACCCATAAAATTGGAACATAGTGGTCAAACATTAACTCCTAAAGATGATATTTCCGAGGCATCAAATGCCTCAATGGAAGATCCTTTTAGGATGGATAGTCGACTAAGATCTGGACGATTTGGAAGACATAAAAGATATTCGAGTTTACTTAGTGATAGTAGTTTAGAAGAGGAGCCTGTTTCTGCTTCTGCTACTACAAGTAGAAGGTCATCTACAGCAACAACAAATGCTACTACTACACCTACTCATGCAAGATCTTTGAGTCAAGGAGATGAGCCATCCCCAGAAACCCCATTAGGAACTTTTAAACGATACAGGTATAAATTCAAATTGGATATCAATTATTACATTTTATTCATGTGTGTACAAATTTTGTTTTGCTGCCCATCTCTCTCTCTCTCTCTGTCTGTCTGTGTAAGTGAAGATTCATTTATTTGTTATATAGAATGCGCCGAAGCGACGTACCACTTGATCGTAGTGATTCATTTAGCTCAGCAGAAGAAGAGGATGATGAAGATTGCTTTGAAGTTCTTACAGCTGAAAATCTTTTTAGGTGATAAAAGTTATAAATAGTTCATAATTCATATTACGAATGTGTTAAACATTTATGTATAATGTGTATAACATAAGTAAATGTAATATGTAATGTACCTGTATTTGAATGCTTAGTAATCTTTTGGATCGTGTGAAAAATTTAACACGGAGATTAAATAGAGAAGACGGGTCAACAAATTGGCCAGGACCAGAATCACCTGGATTTGGTCTATGGAATACCACAAATCCTCTTCGAGAATTTATGTCAAGGTCAGTTTATAGTTTTTTTTTTTTTAAAAAGTGTATTCTGAAAGCTATAGTATACCCGTGATATGGTATATTATACATTATTATATGACTTAGTATATTCTTGTGTTTGTTTTATAGGGCACCATCTGAAACCCGTTCAATTCCCCCTGGATCATACACTATGACACGTAGTTTTTCGAAAGAACCTTCTGTCACGGTAACTGTTACACATGGACCAACATGGCGAAGAAGCTTATCCCGTGAATCCAGTGAGTATAGCGAACCTCAATCTGTAGCATCAGCAACTTCCAATAACCAGCAACGAAGTAAGTCATCGGATTCAAATACCGACAATGATAATGATAATGATGATGACAATAATAATACAGCTTCCTCTTCTAATGATAATGACGGTGATGATGAGAATGATGAGGACGATAACAATAATCCTGATAGTAGCACCACTTTTCATAAAGCAATTACTATCAATATACCAATAAAGAGATGTGATGAGAGTGAGGGAAAACCGTTAGAAACGGAGGAGGAAAAAGTTGAATTAATAACTGAAAATGAGTCAGATTCATCAGAATGAAACTTCTTTTTTTTGTAACAATAGAACAAAATATATATGTATATATATATATTATATATATGTATATATACACATTTTAAAAGTTATTTCACCATTTTTGTTTTCTCATTTCTGCTTCAGGTTTTTATTATTATTATTTGTTTCAACGTTATTTTCATAATAATATATTATAGCTATCAATTATTATTTTTTATCAGAGAATTATTCATTATTTAACTACGCATAGTGCATAATATTATGATGTACTTGAAAAATTTTCTGCCTGTTGAATATGATTGAAAACTATATATATATATTATACTATTTATTATAATACAACAAGATGATGTGCTTATGATACATAACTATATGGCTTTTACTACTACCATTGTATATATAGTTTTGATGTTTTATTTATGTATTCAGTATACGAAAATTATTTCTGTCTTGTAACGTGTAACTTTGATTTCATTTATAATGACATCCATTTAGGTAAAATGTCGAAAAATATCTATACGCATCGAGGTATATAGAGTATATTGAGCAATATATAATACTCATTATAGTTAAAGTTTGAGTAGGATATTGAGGAATATCAAATTGAAGGTATAATATCATATATATAATATAAGATTAGTTAGGAAAGAAAATTTCGAATAACACACAATATTATATCTCTATTATTATGAGAAGAAATTAATATGCTGAGCATTTAATATACTGTAATTTAGTTGGATTGTAAGTTGGTAATTTTAAGCACATGTATATAATATAGATATATGTATCAAAATTCTACATAATACACAGTCTAGTCCTTAAACGTGAATAAGTAGTAATAAAATTATGATTATTATAGGAGTCTATATAATATATAGGTATCTCAAGAAGAGAAAGTTTTTAGTAAGATTTATAGGGTCTATGTATATTATATATAGGCACACTGTGTAGTTAATAACACACAGGTATTTACTATAATAATATAATTTCAATGTGCAACATTTACTTACTGCTCACACACTGGTCATGATAATATAATATATTTTAAAGCAAGTTCGTCGTACGAACTTCTAATGCACTGCTAATTCGTAATGATTACAAAAGGTATAAGAAGAAGTGTACACAAGTTATAAATGTATAATATGTATGTTGTAAGCAGTGGCAATCTGATTACTGATTATGTATAAAGTACACATACATATGTACATTGTACATATACCATTTACCTTTATTTATACTATATTACTAACACAATACAAAATATACACGAGATCTATATTGGAAAACACCAATATACCAAATATTGATCACAACAAACTCCTAGATATTTATGAATAATAATAAGTATTATTATTAATCTCTATATTAGTACTTTAAACTTTAAACCTTATAGTTACAATTTGTTGACATCTTATTATGCACCGTGTACTTTATCCCTGTAGAAAAAAACATGAGCTATATATACAATATATTATATATATAATGATTGGATTTTTTGAATAAAAACACTTCTTGTAGATTTAAAATCTGAAATATATAAATCTCTTCTGTATTCTATAATAATTTTTCTTTTTTCTATTTGAATATCTATTTAAAACAGTGTTGTTTTATGTCATTTCAAAGTTTTGCCAAAAATCTACATCGCTTTTTATTTTTCTTGCAAATTATTCAATCTTAAAAGTTTCGTTTCGTAAAGTCCTACAATTAGTACACAACGAATTGTGTTACAGTTACGTTTTATAGTTACAGAAAAAAAGAAAGGCTTTACTTTCAGTCACTTTCACTTTTGTGAGATGAGATGGGAGACACACACGAAGAACATGAGGTCAGCTTCGATTTTATAATCCGCTTGGGGTGACTTGGGACTTTTGCTTATGCATGTTCCAGCTGCTATAGTACTTTTAAATATGAATTTAATGTAGCAATATTTCATTACATTTTCTTTAAGGAGCTTTCTTTTCCTGTGTGTGTACAAAAGGAAGAGAGCTTTAACATGTACACACAAAACATGTATATTGTAAAAAGTACATACTTAACATAATTAAGCCGGCCAATAACATATACTTACGTAAAAAATTATCCAAATATAATCAACTTACAAAATCTACTTACACATAAATCATAAATACACAATACATGTAAATAATAAACAATATAATATGTATCTATTTATTCTGTTTTCTGCTATATTACTCACACGTTTCTATTTTCTATATATATTAAAATTGTAAAGTGTATCAATCTGTTTTTTTTTACAGAATTTTGTTAATGATGTATTTTGGTGCTCTTTTTATTGGTACATAATATATAATAGTATTTATACTTTGTAACAAAATACATAATACAACATATTATGACTGTTTAATGTTTTTGGACACCAAGCACCTCTTATTTTTTCTTCTTTACTCTTATCTATATAATATGAGTCCTGAGTCATCCCAGCCATCAAATTTTTAACCACAGGAGGTTTTTGATATTCTCTGAGGGAGAAGTACTTATTTTATTAAACGACAGAAGTAATTATTGTTTTTTTTGTTATAATTTTTCCCTGTGTGCGTGCCTTCATTATGTGTTTTACAGAAAATTGTAGACGAAAGGAATATTATATTGTAATGTATACATTTTAAATATAAAAGTTAATTCTTACTGCTGTAATTTTATATTTAGCAAAAGTTTGACACGAATCGTAAGATATATCATACGATCACTGCTTCAGTTTTCAAACATGTGTGTATATTCATATCAGTATTTAGAATTTAGATTGAAAGAGAGATTGACTACCACAGAAATTATTGATACAATAATAATAATGTTATCCAATTTATGATGATTTATAGATTTTTAGGAATTTTTTTAAAACATTGTTTTCGCTTAAAACTAAGATTAACTATCTCAAGTCACCCTCATTTCTTTGTAGTCAAATCTCAACAACTTGATCATATTTATGTGTCGAAATATATACAAAAATGAATAGCTGTTTTATTTACGGTTTCAAATCCGCTCTAATACTTTTATTTTGCCTTGTAAATCTGATTGAGAACTGTTGAGATTTTTCTAGATTTTCTATCATTTTTCTTTCTATTTACTTATTATATTTTTATAATATGTTGTATTACAATTTTATATATTTTAGAGAAACATGACATGTGGAAAAATGTGTTTATTTGTATGTTGTATCAATTTTTTAGGTGGGAGTGGTTTTCAACCTCGTGGAAGTATAGGATATTCAAATCATCATGTAGATTCTATGGACAATTGTACCGTACGTTCTTTACCTTTAAATTTGGGGACTAGACGGTCACCGTTCAGGAAGGATTTGCCAGGAACAGATGGATTTGGAAATTCCTTGAGTACCAGTACCACTGCCAGTAGTATCAGTACGCCTCACACCCCGAGACCTTATTCACGAACCATGAGTAATAATGAATACTCTACATCTGTGACCCTTCCATTCCGCCGTTCATTAAAATCTTATGATCGTCCGTTGTATAATGAGTACTCACCATCCTCTACTACTTCATCAGTTTCCTCAACTTCTCATCTAAATCATTATACTCCTTCTACTGATCATTTTTTAGGAAGTTCTACAAGTAGTCATCATCCTTTATATGGTTTACCACATCGAAGTAATAGTGTAATTGGATCAAGATATGTTAATTCAAATATTCCAACAGTAGGAGAGTCTCAGTTAAATAATTCTACTGCTGCTTCCTCCTCCTCGTCACCATATACAAGTCGCTACAGTCGTTCAATGAGTAGAGTGAGGTCTACTCCAGAACCGGATCCTAGATCGGACTTTTCTAGTAATAATGTGAGTCATAATCATAATCTTAATAACAGTATGCTGATGAGTTCATATTCAAACAATAGTCAAAGTAATAATGGTAATAATAATCCATCCGCTGATAGTACCACTACGCCTGCGGACGGGACGAATACAAGTAAAATGACCACACAGGAGAAAATGAATTCCTATCAAAATTATTATGCAACTCTCAGTCAAAATCCCATGAGAAGAATCAGTATCCCTGAATCACCTGCTCTCGCCAATTATACTGATGAAAGTGCTATGAATAATAATAATAGAAGTAGTAGTAGTCATAATAATATGAATAGTAATAATAATTTTAATAATTCAAGAGCAAGTGTAGACAGAGTTCTTCTTCATAATCCTAATGCGTCTTCGATCATGTCTCCAAATTCCATAAAAACTTTTCGATATGATCAACAACAAGGACCTTCAACTTCAGGGCAAATGAAGAGTAATAACAGTGTGAATGCTCCCAAAAAATCTATCAGTGGTATTCAACGAGCAACAAGAGAACTAAGTTCACCCCCCATGATGATGATGCCTAACCAAAATGGAAGTGGTTTTATTGAGACATCTCCTTGTGAATGGAATAGCAACAACGGTAATACTAATAATAATAGTATTCCAAAATGGCCAAATATTTCAATAAAAACTCATCGTCCCGTAAACGTATCTAATTTTGTAGATCCCAATCAAAATGTAGCCAATGCTACTAATACAAGTACTATAAATAATGGTCCACAAATAGTTAAAATTACATCACCACCTTCACAACCATATATTTCAACAGTTAAAAACTTTACTAACCCAACTCCAAGTTCTACACTATCCAAGTCTGTAGAGATGCCTTCTTCCTCATCACCACCAGAAACTGGAAATTACTCGAAGCCCCAACAACAGAAAGCACCACTACCAAAGAGAGATGCTCGAGCCACATCTGTGGAGAAAATAAGTCGATTTCTGGAACGAAAATCGGTTCCAAGAGTTGTATCACCGCCTCCAATGCCTGGTAATTGTAGCAGTGATGCGAGTGTATGCAGTTCGCCAGTAAATCCACTTCAATCTACATCTCAATCATCCAGTACAGTCTCAGTAATTAATAATAATAATATGAATACTTATTCAGATGTAATCGATGATGAGAATATTGTTCAAAGTGGTAGTGATGTGAATACGAGTCGAAGTTCATGTAATTCATCTCCCGATAAATTTAATAGAAGCTTTAGTGTAGGACAAAAACTGACAAAACCTAGTTTTATAAAATCTTTGGAGAAAAAATGGGAAAAATTGACCACTACAAGTGGAAATCCTAGTAAAAATCCTAGTTCATCAGTGATGAACAGTGATGAAAGTACTAAAGATGGTAATAATGATATTGTATCTTTCCCTGCAAATACCAATAATAGTTCAGGTACTTGTGAAGATAATGATGAAGATAATCTAGTCAACCAAGGAAAATTGGATAGTGAATCCTTGTATTTACAACGAGCTGTTTCACCTGAGAAGAAAAGTAAGAAATTTGGTTCTTCAACTGTTAATTTTATGTTAGGGAAATTCCGAAGAATTGAAGAGTTCGGAAATACTAGTAGTAGTAGTAGCGGTAGTAGTGCTAATAATAATATTAATAGTAGTACCAGCTCTTCAAGAATTGGAAAACCACCACTGACTGGTGTCAATACACGTATAGGTCGAAGAGTTCAATCTGTTTATGCTGGTGCTACTAGTGATAGTGCTCTAGTCCTAACACATCCTAATCGTAATGTTGCCGTTGAAAGTACTAATAATAGTAATGTTTCAAGTCAAACTGTTGGATTAAGAAAACCTCTTACTCTTCACATTGCTAGTCATGATAATAATCGTAATACAAATAACACTAGTTCTAATAACAATGGTAATAATAATTCTGGTGAAGGAGAAAAGGATGATGATGCTAACACTAATTCAAGTACTTCTTTATTAGTTATTAAAAATAATGATCCTACTACTACTAGTACTACTAATAAAAATAATACAACCAACTCTACACATAATGAGACAATTTATGCTGAAGATATAACAAGTAAGTCATCATCTAGGCTAAATAAATTACGAAGGCCACTTTCTCTTGGAATTTTCTCAAATTCAACAACTGCTACTCCTACTACTACCACTACTTCATCTACTTCTACATCCTCGTCATCATTTATTCCTCGGTTTAGTAAACAAAATGTGGCAGCAGCAAGTAGTGCTGCGGCTTTAAATTCTAATGTTGAAAAAATGGGAGGTATAGTCAAATCACCAGAAATTGTTACATCACCGTTACCACCAATGACACCAAATCAACAAAAAGGTGGATCTAGTAGTAGTTCAGCTAATAATACCACTATAAATTCACCAACAAGTCAACCAACCACTCCACAAATTCATGTTACTTCAGATAGAACTACCAACACGGTAGGAGGAGGAGATGATGAGCCCCTAACACCTACTTCAATCTCAGACAGTTTTGACTCCAGTTCTGTATGTTCCGAAAAGACAGAAATGTCAGTTCGTTCTTGTCTCGAGGATGAAGAAAGTGTAGAGGAACGAATTAGAAGGAAATCTTACTATAATAGATTTAATTCTCTTGATCGAAAAAATCGATCTTCATCAGTATCTTCATCAAGTCCTAGAACAACGAAATTATCATCTGGAACAGGATCATCACCTTCCACTGGGAAAAAAATGAGTAGTCGATCTTCAATTTCACCGGGAATATATACAACAAATCCTATGAGTAGTGCTACGATTAATTCAAGTAGTGTGATAAGTAGTAGTAATAATAATGAGAATAGTGGGCATGCCTCTGTAATAAACAAATATAATCCCAATCCATTATTTAAGGAGCTACTAATGACTGAGAGTGACTGGGAAGTAGGGAGAAAAAGTAAAGCTGAATATTCCCGAAGAGTTACCAGTAAATTGAGTAAACTTTTGAGAGAAATTGAGTCCGATGTTGGAAATGCTAATAATGAGACAGGAACTGTTAGAAGAGATCAAAGGGAAAGTAGTGTCAGTGGTCTTAGAAATAATTACCTAAGTGGTCTTGGAGGAGGTAGAAATAGTCCAAGTCCAAGTCCAGGGAAAATGTTACCTAATAATCTATCTGATAAAAATATTGACAACGATTCGTGATTTTACCAAATTTTTTTTGGCATTATTTATCATACTTTATATACTACACACTACATAAAAATATATAGCACATAACGTATAACCAATAATATATTTTATCATAGTTTATGATGAAACTTTTTAGAGCAAGTCATAAATTGTTTTACACAACAATGATAATTATTTACGATAAAGATAGACGAACGATTAAAAAACACAAAGAATTTTTGAAATGTGAACATTTATTTCTGTGTCTAAAATACTCTGTGTAATTTTATTATGTCCATAATATGTATATTATGATATACCTTTTACTTATATTATATTACACATTACACAATACACAACTATTATTATTACTAAAAAATTAAATTTTGTATCTGTTTTTCAACAACATGATGTACATACTTATTGCAACATGTATATATTGTTTTTAGTCATTACTGATGATTTTACTTCATGTTTAATTAATAATTAAACGCCATAATAAGTTATATACCAAATGATACTAATTAGAGTTATTAGTCGACAAGAAATTGCCAAGTGTATTAATAACTTTTAGAATTATACAATGCTGTTGATTGTTGGCAGGTGCTACACGACTTTCACTCTACACGAGAGTGAAAGTCTTTATAAGCAGGTACGACTAGATGAAGTGACACAAGAAACGGAATACAAAAATCACATCTGTATAGCGTTTCGGCTTATGTATAGTGTATAGTTATTTATTCGAGATCGTCACCTCATTAATCAGTTTATATAGTTGTAAATTCTAAAATTGTTGTAATCAATTATGTTTACACAGTGTGCATTGTATATGTTACAAAATATGTAAATTATGGATTTATTTGCATGTATATAAAAAGTAGAATAACCTAAAATCTATGTACTATTATTGATGATGAAAGAGAAGAGTTTACTGTGTAAAAACTTTTAATATTGTGTTGTACTTTAAACGCAGATTATTATCATGCCTAATTTTATGTTGATGTTTTGTGTTTATTGATTAATAATTATTTCTGTAGATAAGAAATAGAAACTGCTGTTTTATTGATTACCTATAAACATTTTAACTCATGTATATCATATTATTATGTAAAAGTATTTCGTCGTTTTTTTCTCTTCAACGGTAGTTCGGATGACTTGTGACAACAACGACTATATCATGGTATAATATAATAATATGTTATACGTATATAATGTAGAATTGTATGCTGTAAAATATAGAAATATATTATGATGACATGATATCTTTTTATTTAATTTATAATCACAAAACATGCACACGAGAAGAAATATATTATGCATATGATGCACAATTTATACTTTATACGCATTGTGTAATAATTATAACACTGTATAAATTATTTTTACGTTACTGTACACAAAAGATCATAATACTAGGTGTAATTCTTGTACATTAATTATTGTGTCCATGTATTTCAAGATGAATAAACTTTTCCTCTCCTATACTGTATGTGTATAAACATTATGTTGTGCAGTTTTGGCATTCATTGGCTATAACTTTCACTGGCAACTTTCACCAGTGAACTTTTTCTGGTCTGTTCAAAAAAGAAAGCTCACATGACATGAGGACTTTGGTACGCTAGTTTAGTACCGAAACAACAGGACAGTGATTGGACTTTAGTGGACTAGGTACCCTGTCCAGCATTTACTTCGATCTTTTCCAGCACAAAGTTTTGATAAAATTGTTATATAAGCCACACACACATGCAGAATAAAATATGCTCTACTATTTTGACAAAAATCGCCATGTCAATCAATTTTACAGTCTACATTTTGTATTGTATTGTACACTGTACACATAGATTTTACGTGTTATACATAACCAAGGCCCTACAGAAATACCAATAATACAATAATAATTATTGGTATTTCTGTAGGGCCTTGTACATAACAGCATAGAATATAAATGTAGAATCTTTCTTCGAGAGAGCTCAACTCGAGACAATTTTATTTTAGAGTTTATTTTATAGACTAGTTTTTAGTTTAGAGATTAAGGTGAATATAGAGTTCACTTCACGTAACGTAACGTAAAGGCTTTGTAATGTTATGTTTCCATGGAAATTACGTTACGTTACGTGAATGGCCCATATCTTTATGTACAGAGAACGTTACGTGAAGTGAACTCTATTTTCACCTTTAGAGTTTAGAGCAATGATTTAACAGAAAGTCTTATTTAGTTGTTGTACTATACTATACTAACTTAGCTTAGTGAATAAATTATATAATTTATGTGTCATCACTCACTCCGTCATACGTAGTAAATATTACGTAGAACTTAGAGTAGTTAACCATTAACCATTAGTTTATTACTTAAACACACTCAATTGAAGGTAGTTGTCTACGTATTCAAATTCGAAATTTGACGCTCATTAAGCATATATTACTTATAAGTTATAACTGAAGGCCTGTCATCACGAGCAAACTAACAATGTCATCAGATTGTTGCAACCGTACAAAGCAGCCCTTCCATATACCTGGCTATTCCGGCGATGTTCCAGGTAAAAATCTTAATCTCCTTAATGATAAATGACATATTACTGGTTGAAACGCTTTTAACTGGATTTGTAATTGTAGCAATATTAAAAATTAAAAACTATAGTCAGTTATAATAGAAACATGTGCATACATTTAGCTGAAACGCTTGATTAATCTTTAATGATTCTACTACACAGGAATGAAATATGCAAACGGTCAAACTTTTTCAAAGGCTACCCATGACCTTATAATGAAAAATGTTGTTAGACCTGGAGCAAAAGGGCCTCGTGTTGGAATTTATCCTGATCCATGTCGAGGCCATGAGGCGGATTTAAGAGCTAAATTTCACATGCTCCAAGGTTTGTTTTGCTTTAATTTCCAAATCATTTTTGTCAGTTCTTATTCAATTCAGATCATAAAATATTATTATAATACGTTATTTTTTCCTTGAAAATCTTAGGAAACATTGATCCAAATCCATGTGAAGGAATAAAATCAGAAGCAAATACATTTTGTGTTAAGAAACCAAAACACGTATGTTCAATGATCAAGAACTTTTTAATCAAAATATGCAAATCAAAGTTTATACAGAATTCCATAATATAAATTTATAAATGTTTAAGAAAATCCAACCTTTTTTTGTTATACATTCATTTTTATCTTTTATCTACTCAGATTTGTCCACCAAAACTCCAAAAAATCAATAAGTTTGGGTATTTGTCCAGATTGTCTTGCTATCAGAGTCCAAACTTAAATGTTGAAGATTGCAAAGCCCGTAATGTAAGCCAAGTCTTGAATCTGGAATATTTTGCGTCTAATTCATTTGTGTTTTCTTTTGGTCTGTATTCTTACACATTACGCGCATATCTAATAAATAATAAATATATTAAATGTAAAATACAAAGTTGAAATTATTTGTTGTACGTTGTACGTAAATATAGATATCGCCATGTCCTGGAAGAGAACCTACAAAAAAACCTTTCTGGAAGGAATATGAAGATATTTCAAATGTTGATTTATTTGATGAATTTCCAAAAGAATGTAGGCATTTACGAATTCCTAATCTGAAGCAAAAGACTAACAACTGCTGGGACGAAGAATATTACCTACCAGTAGAGTGTCTGTCGGATTACTGTCGAGAGGTATTTAGTATAATATTGTATATTGTATAATATTATAATATATTAATATTATATTATACTATAATATAATATTATGTTGTGACTTGTGACTTTAAATTTCTTGATTTACAATTTTTCAAGGGTTATGTACGGCCACCAACTTTGTGTGAATGTCTTCCCTTCGATGCCAAAAAAGATGACAAAGATATTAAATATTATCGTCATGAACCAGATGAAAGAAGTTTCGGCATGCCTCATTTTATGGATCCTACAAGTAAACTTTTTTCAAATTAGCTGGAAATTTTATTTTTGAAAAATAATTTGTCTATAGTATGTTTTAGCAATGTGCACTGTTGAGTCTTGGGCCTGTGCTAATATTTTGTTCTATATTCTATATTCTGACACAATAGATCCCCATAGATGGTTTAAAACTGGTTATGCAGGACATGTACCCAGTGAAAGGTTCGTCCAGTTTTTTAAAACGTACATAATATATAATACTATATGAAATTGTGTATAAGATCGGTATTAACTATTTATTTATGATTCTAGAATGAATGGTCATCCAGATCACATTTGAGCCCCTTACAGTCTAGAACTTTTTTTGTGCAACATTGTTGTATAAGTCGTAACTCAGTCGCACCAAAAATTTATAATTTAGCAAAAAAAATATCCCGACATA
>JAQGBH010003766.1:0-18830 GCA_034698265.1 Sminthurinus aureus
TTTTTTGAAAATTTTTTTTTCGAAAAATCTACTCAACAAGTCACCAGCTAACGTTCCGACCCAGTGTTCACAGGTCGGAAACGTCATTATGCTTTTTATGCTTTTTATGCTTTTGGCTCACCCTACACATGACCATTGGTCGTGTGCTGTATGTATCAAGTATCGGGGCGTTATGAGTAGCCCATAACGTAAAGGTGTGTGTGTATGTGTGTAGTGTGTCAGTGGGTTACATTTTAATTGAGTAGGTATTAAATATTATTAAGGTCAGATCAGCGTCATGCACAGACAAAATAAAAACTATATACAGAGATACATGAATTACAAAAGAATAGAGAAGTCTGAAAATCCATGTGGAATGGGAAGTTGTGAGTTTGGGTGTACTTTGAGTGAAAGTTGTAGTTCAAGAAAATGAAGAGAGTGAGTGAGTGAGTGAGTGAGTGAGCAAGTAAATGTGCGAGACAGACAGACAAGCATAGGTAAGTGAATAATAATGAGAAAAAGACAGAATATGTACGGAACATATTCCGATACAAAGACAGATAAAGAGAGTCTAGATAGACATATATTACTCTTATTAAAATATCATGTACTTACGAATGATGATGATGGTGTGGTGGATGTGAATGTGAATGTGGATGAGCTTTGCTCTTTGTCACCGTCACTTGAGTTTGAAATGGCCACAAGAAACGAGACCGATCTTGTTCCTCTTCATCCTCCATCACCGCTCTACATTTTTTTCACAAAAAAAAAGATTGACTATCAGTGTGTAAAACCTTTGGATATATACATATGTTTTCACAATGATTTTAATTCTTCAAATTGAAAAGGGTTTTTTTTATCCACAAAACACTATATTATATTCATCCGATTCATAGAATTCATAAAGATTTTACAAAAAGATATTGAAAATGAAAACAACTTACGGATCTCCCATATGTGGTCCAACTGGTCGTGGTTCCAGAGGTGGTCGATTTGCCCGGATTCTGGCATCAAAATTGATTGGCAACTGAGTTATATTTCGTCTACGACCAATGTCATGTCGGGCTTGATCTTCTTGCTCCACAGAAGTGTTAGAGCTGTCATTTTCATTTTCAGCCTGTTGAAATGAAAATGATTGAAATGATGAGAAATTCTCATGAGATACATGAATAGCTTTGCATTAACAAAAGAAAAAATGACAAAATTCCCGATATAAAAAGCGAGTAGCTTTCAGAAAAATTGATCTACAAATAGGACTCTACATTACAAAAATGGTTTTCAAAAGAATTTGATTTTGCTGATTGCTGATTCAAAGAGCGAAACTTGTTAACGTAGGAGAGTGATGCAAGTACGTAAACAATATAAACTGTTGTTGTTGTTGTTTTTACCTCTTCTTCACTACTGGTCAAAATATCAGAGCGACCATTTCCAGGGAAAGGTCTAGTTTCCTCACTTCCATCCTCAGAGTGTTGATCAATTCTTTTTTGTTGTTCACCACTTTGTGGAACTCCACGAGTTAAAGTTATAAGTTCTCCATTTTTATTGTTGTTATTATTGTTATTGTTGTTTTGTGAGGCGGATTTGTGCACAAAAAAGAGTGGACGAATTGGTCGCTGGAGAAAGAACTGGGCATCCACAATAGAAAATACACAGACTGTTGAAATAACAAATAGAACGAGGAGTGAGCGAACGTTCGGACAATGATGATGATGAGCCATTGTTACCGTGCTCATGGCTCAACAAAGACTGACTCTTGATTAGATCCGAGCTCTTGGGTCAATGCAAGACATCGAACTCACTTCAAATTCAATATTTACTTGGACTTCTCTTGATATTCTATCCGCAGGTACTACTACTTCTTCAGTAGTTAGTTAGTATATAGTTGGTAGTATTATACTTACAAGTCATAGTACCTATACGTTGTCACTGGTTCTTCATCTTCTTCATCTGCTGGTCTTTCCCCTCTTTTTTTTCTCTTTTTTCTTTTTCTTTTTTTTTTTCTACAATAGTTTTTAAGAAAATCATACATATATTGTACATGCCAAACCACACAGTCCCAAGCATTCACTCACTCTTTCACTCACCCTATAAAATAATGTAGATATTATATTCTCTTTTCTCACATGTGAAATGTGAAACATTATACATGTTTTATTATATTATGTACATATAGGTAAATGAAATATATTTTCCATATCAAACCTGTTTACTCACACATGAACACAATTTGGATCATCGTTCTTTCGTATTTCGTTTGTCTAATGCATAAGTAAGTGAACAGGTATAAGTCATCATGAATAAAACCACTACTATATGCACGTATGTATAATGTATACCATCCGCATCCTTAGATTTGCCTTTTTGTATTCTGACACTGTACTCAGTTCTCGGTATTTTCAAGGCAAACTTTATATTTTATATACAAAGCAATTTGTAATATACTTAACTATCATACATTATTCTACATAATATATGGTATAAGATATCACACGATATTAATGCAATGAAATGGAATGATGATAATTGTATGAATGATTAACATGTTTAAGTCTCGATATTATAATATTTTACATAGTAAAAGTAGTACGTGCATATTTTTCTTCTCCTTTTCCTCCCTTTCTTCTTTTTCTTACAAAAATCGTCATTTCCTTCCATATACTTACTACTTACGTATGAGTACAGTCTAATATATTATTACTACTATATTGTTTCGCATGTATGTGTCGGATCACTGCAAAACCCTTTCTGGGTCATTTAACTAAAAAGACGAGTTTCTATATATATGATATTATGATATGATGTGCTCTGCAGCTCATTTCTCCTCATTTCTTTTTCATACTTACTTTTTATTTGCAGTTTTTTTATTCAGCTTTGAGTTTTAAACATCATCAGATATATCGTTGACTTTGAATTCGCGTGATGTTTTTTGATTCCCTATATTATATGTATATACATACATTTACAATATAACGTGTATTAATTTCTGTAACAGATAACAGATGCAATTTATTGTATTGTTTGGGATGAACAGCTTCCCATAATGTTTTCCTTTTTCTAGTCTTCTTTCGTGTATCGTGTACACACGGTGTCAAGTGTTTGATTAGTAAACAATTTATGCTAATAAACAGGAGGTAAAAGTATTTTAATAGGTATAGTATTGTATGATTTTCCATCATTCGTGTTATGTTTCTTGTTTCACTTTTCACTTTTCTTCTGCAAAAAAATGCAGACAGCAACAGAAGTTACAAGTAGTAAATGACCTGAGATCTGACTATTATACATCTATGTATATTTGTTATTTGTGCATATCTGTGTGATGCATGCAACGTCATAATATATATATGTATTCTTCTAATTAATGTGTTTACTTTATTATGACGGTATTAATTTAATTTACGACGTGTAAAAGTGAAGGATGACACAATGTACGTATATGTAATTTGATATTCTCTGCTCTTTTTGTATACTTTTACTTTGCCTGCCTCTTCTGTCTATATAATCTATATATGTATACGAGAGAATCTAAATTTTTACCAGACTTGAATTAACTTATTTCATCTTCAATCTCAAAACATATACCAAACAAGCCATGTTATCTTTCTTTCATTTTATCCCTGTCTATAGTCTCTATTCTCTATGCATAAGTGCTACGTGATCATCATATGTAATAGTAGTTCAGTATTTAAGTATACATGCAATTTATATAATACACACGACCGCTTCGCGTAGCTTGGTCGTTAGTAAATTATGGACACAAATTGTATTATATACATCTATAATAACGTATCCTCAAAAAATTTATTGTTTTCACCAGTTAAATATATACATATAAGAGGAGTAAAACAAAAATTAATGAGAGGCGCAAGTCCTTTGATACAATTTAATATCGAAATTGAATGCAAACATTAGAAATATTCAGTTAGAGATTCAAACTTGTATTAATATTGTCCAATACCAAATACATGTTTAATCATTAATCATGCAGTGTAAAAAAAAACGTAAATATGAGTTCTTTCCTCTCGATTTTTTTCCTTCTTCAAATATTATTATAGAGAACAATTTTTCCTCTTTATTTACTTTCTCTCGTTCTACATTCTCCTCACATCTCACATACATTAGAATGAGTTACATATAAATCTACTCTAATATACAAGTAAAATTTTGTCTCAGGCACACATGCACTTAGTAAAAGTAGATTTTGACAGTTGTAAATGAAAATGAAATGTGTAGTGTAGTGTGTAGTTAATGCAAAATGTAAACTGTAAAAAGTGTAAGACAAAATGTTTTATGATAAAATGACTAATGACGATTTGTCAAACACGTATGTATATACAGTGTTTGTGTATAGTGTATAATAATATATATCTATACTTTTCATAAGGATATCCATTGACCATAAACGGAAATGTATGTGTGTGTGTGTATAAAAATTAGAGATACAAAAGGTGGAAGGAAACCACAGCTTATTATGTTATTATGTCTAATATGTCTACGTACTTATTTATTAGTAAAGAAAAAAAATGATGAAACGGATCTTCGCGTCATCATCATTCTCATCATAAATAATGATTGACATTGAACTCATTTGGGGCTTGAGGTTGGTTAAGGATATAGAGGGTTAATGCATTTTTAAGTCAAAAGATTAAAGGTGTCAACCCACACTACAGATTTTTCATTTTATTCCTATCCTGATGCATGTAATATACAGATTTTATGGGAAACCGCAACTATAAGAAATCAGAAATTGAAAGGTGTAAAATTAGGAATGATTTTGAATAATGGTAAAATATAAAATATGTGTAAAATTGAAGGGAAATACTTACATACAGATAATTGCTATTGGAAAGATAATTAGAAACTTTCCAGATAGAATTCCATGCGAAAATAAAAATCAGTACTTTTAGCAATATATACATAAATTTCTATTACGATTAGTAGATCCAGTCTCCATCTGAGATGGACCATCTCTAACAAATCCAATGTATAAAGAGTTGGGAGATTCAAGTTTTTGTGTATTTTTGGTCCGTCGCCAAAATCCCAAAAAATATATTTAATAAATCTACTATCCAGTTCACATTTACTACTTAAACTCAAATAGTAAAGTAAGTAAATTATCCTTTTAGTGCGTAGAGCAATAATATACATGATTTAAATATACACTCCATTCATTTTTCGTCTGTACAAAATTACATAACCTCTCCTTTTTAAAATCCAATAGTGCTAAACACACATAATATAATATAATATATTTTTATTGTACATAGTACATAGTAGATGTGTAGTATTTAAACTTTAAACTACTTGAAATTCTTTTAATTATATACACCACATATACTTGAAGCACATTGTTATTTTTTGTATTACATTATTCTGTTTTCATATTATTATTCTCCAAAAGGGTGGACAATATAGGTAACATCTTTTTTTTTTTGGGAGTGTTGCTGCTGATCTACATTCATCTATCAAAATGATTGTAAAATTTTCTAACGTAAGCTCTTTTCCTTTATTATTTTGGTCATAAATTAATAAATTAGAATATTTAATCAAGTATAATATGTAAGTATACCATGTGTTATATATTATGCATGGAGTATTTTGTACAATATAATATAGATGAGTGCATCTGTGTATCATGTTTTATAAGAATGAATGGATATAATAGAATGGATATGAGAATCAATCGTTTGAATTTGGATTGATTGAAATGTGTGTGCTTTTTTGTCTGTAAATTCCATAAATATTGCCATTATATCAATGTATAATGCAATAATTGAATACTCTGTGCAAAAATATACTTTATTATAGTTTGAAAAAGTATTGTTCATTGTTCAAAGATCATTCTATGTATATTGAATAGAGTTTTTTTATGAATGTATTCATATATATTTTTGTTACAACAAAGCCGATGCCGATTCTCTAAAAACTCAATAAAGACTCAATAAATAGTACATAATATGTTATACGATAGACTTTTTAAACTGATAAAATGTTTCCTGCACTATGTATGTGCATAATGATGTATTTTGTATGTGTGTGTAGTAGTCTGTGGTATTTTTAGAATTGTTCCATTAATATTTTTACACATTATACATTGTATATTGGTTGTACTACATATAACCTTAACGTTATACTATACGTACTCCATATTATGTACTTCTTTATTTATTTAAGTATGCTTTTTATGTTTTTAAACAGGGTCCTCGGTCAATGTCGATTCTTCGGCATCAACTCGCCGCTAAAAAATGTTACATGTCAACTACAGCCATGTCAAAATTTGATACGGATCCTCTTCCCTATTCTAAACTAAATAAAAATTTGGAAATTGTTAAAAAAAGACTTAATAGACCTCTTACTTTATCTGAAAAAATCTTATATTCTCATCTTGATGAACCAAAAAGTAAGAATAAGCTTAAAAAAGTAGTATAAATTATACTGTATAATATATGCTTATGCAACATGATGCTATTTGAATTTTTCAAGTTGACGACCTTGAGAGATTCTACTTGCATTACATATAAGCAAATGTATAATACATATTTATAATATTATGTGATATAGAGGTCCATGAGTTTTCTGGTATACCATTATTTGTAATAATGATTGTATTAAATTTGTCTAATAGGTCAAGATATCCAACGTGGAGTTTCATATTTAAGACTTCGACCTGATCGAGTAGCAATGCAAGATGCTACAGCTCAAATGGCCATGTTACAATTTATTTCTTCTGGTTTACCACGTGTCGCAGTTCCTTCCACAATCCATTGTGATCATTTAATAGAAGCAAAGGTTGGAGGAAAGGAGGATTTAGCTCGAGCTATTACCACAAATGCTGAAGTATATAATTTTCTAGCTACAGCTGGTCAGAAATATGGTACATAAATAAAAACTAAATATGTAATATGTAAATGATGGACATCTACAGCAGAAACACGTCATAGTATTATGAAAATTACATGCATGCATGTATACATGTATGTATTTATAAAAATTTGATGACACACATTTTATCCCTGTAGGTGTTGGGTTCTGGAAGCCTGGATCCGGTATTATTCATCAAATTATTCTTGAAAATTACGCATTTCCCGGTTTACTCATGATTGGAACTGATTCACACACACCCAACGGTGGTGGACTGGGTGGTCTTTGTATTGGTGTTGGAGGAGCTGATGCTGTTGATGTTATGGCTGATATTCCTTGGGAACTTAAATGTCCAAATGTTATTGGTGTTAAATTAACTGGAAAATTGAGTGGTTGGACAAGTGCTAAAGATGTTATTCTTAAAGTTGCTGATATTTTAACAGTAAAAGGTAAAGTTGTGTTTTTTAAATTTTGATGTATATATTTTGTGTAAAATATTATATAGTCTACATTTTTCATTCATTCATGGACAAAAAAAACATCAAAATTCAACATTCAAATTCATGAAATATGAAAACCAATGGTCGGAAATTGTCAGTCAGAAATCATTTCTGACATGTCAGCCGTCATAAATGGCATAAATTGACAGAAATGGCAAAAATTGGCAGAAATGACAAAAATGACATAATTGTGATTAACCAAAAAATAACCTAATTTAAGGCACTGTAAACATCAAATTATGACTTGCTAATACAAATAGCCGTATTTTCATTGATTTGAAAAATTTAAATGACATGAGAAAGAACAAATCCCACATGTAATAGCAATTTTAATTTGATTTTTGTATTTTAGTATAATTTTGCTTTCAACTTTGTAGAATTTAAAAAAAAAATCAGAGATTTAAAAAAATTTCCCCAAATTTTTCCAAAATCCCATTAAAATTTCGATTTCTGTCATTTCTGTCATTTTTGACAGGAATTTGTATTTCTGTCATGCCGTCATAAATGACATTTAAGTCATTTCTGACGTGACTGACTAAAATCACTTCCGACCATTGGTTCTAATTGGTTGAATATAATTATTTACAGAATTAGATCCAAAAAAAAATTACCTATTTGCTAGCCACCCGCACGGCGTTCTGTGTACCGGAGCATTTGGAAACTTTGCTACTGAGGGCACAAATTTTGATAAAGTAATTTTTTCTATTATAAATAACTCATAATAATCCTATCGTATGTATATATATATATATATATATATGTGTCTTTTGTACACCAGATAAATATTATACAATGTGTTTCATAAAACTTAATTTATTTTTCTCGAACAATAAGGTATTCCCCGGTCTTACGCCACATCTCCTCACTCTCCCTGGTCATTATATGTTTCCCCTATATCGTGAGTACTTGATGCTATCGGGAACATGTAGCGCATCAAGAAGTAGTATGAACTATCTATTGAGTCACCCTGATGGGGGTCATGTTGGTGTGTTGGTGCCCGGTGGACCACAAGAGAGTTTGGACTGTAGACCAGGACAGTCAACAAAAATTTATCTAAAGAATAGAAAGGGGTTTATCAAAATTGCACTACAAAATGGATCACCGATCGTTCCAGTTTATTCATTTGGGGAAAATTTAATTTATGACCAAGTATATAATCCGGAGGGATCAGGAATACGAAAATTTCAAGAGAAGATTCGCAAAACGTTTGGATTAGCTCCTGTTATATTTATGGGTATTTGCTATTACTATTTGTTAAACCCATATTTATACATAAAACTATAATATTATTACACTTATTATTATACTCTTTACACTCGTTCTATGTATCATAATAATAATGATGAATATTTTCTATCAATCTTAAATTATGTATGCGTATTTTATTTTTTTCATACACAGGCCGTGGAATCTTCCAATACTCATGTAAGTATTTTTTTACGTATTCACCTTGTGTCTACTCTATATATTATGCTAATTAAAATGTTTAGTGTATAACTATGATGATATAGTACATTATATTCTCTTTTTACCATTTAAACAGAGGTTACTCGTATGAGAAATGTGTACACTACATTGCACTCTGCATTGCAAAGTGTAAAAAAATCATACTTGATATACTAAATATTTTATAAATTGTATGACCTATAACCTATGACCTTCATTGTTTCTTATAGTTGGAATTTTACCCCAGCGTCGTAAAATTACAACAGTGGGTAAGTCAAATTTACATTAATATTTCTATAGTGTCTGTTAAATATTTAGATCTATTTATTATTTACTATTCCTACTCTTATTTGGCAATCTACTTCAATTTTCATTAATTTTTATTTTTTCTCATTTTGTATTTTAGTCGGAAGTCCTGTCACAGTCAAGAAAATTTCGAATCCTACACAAGAAGAAATTGATGAGCTACATCAGCGGTATATGACTGCTCTACTTGAGCTATTCGAGAAATATAAAGTCTTGTACTCTTGTAAAAATGACACATTAGAAATAATATAGCGTTTGCCTACTCAAAGTTTTGGAGTATTGTTTTTTATTTATGTGCGACTAAAAAATTGAGACTTACTATATGTTATTATTATATAAATTTACATTTTTGATACATGAATCTATAACATAGTACATTATCACTGATTATTTAAAATCACACACGTGTAAGTGCATTACGCAACATATTGTATTATTATTGTACGACAAAGGAATAAATGTTTTTAAATACTATAATATAATATATAATATACATATACAATAAAATGTTATTACTGTATTTAAATATACTATGATATGTATATATCTATGCAAAATATTCAAGCTTTATGTTATTATGTAAAAAATTACTACTTTCTTTTATGTTGGACAATAATTAAGATTTAACATTGGGGGTTCGAATTCAAGTGCAATACAACATCAAAAGTAAATATTTATACTATTTTTTAATATAATATTACGTTGTATGGTACACATAACATTGTAATAAGTTGTTTTATATTTTGTATCGACAAAGTTGACATTCTAACTAACTATATAATATATTGCCCGTTGAACAATAAAAAATATTTTATTAAAACACCGTATTTTTTTAATTTAGAGTAATATTGATGCAGTATATAGACACTATAAATTAACTTTTATCATAAGTTTATACTGTAAACATATAACATAATATATTATTATTATGCATTTATAATGTAATATATATACTAACCATACTATTATGGAAGGAGAAAAACCTCATTCAGTACCAACTACCAAAGTAAGTACGTACCTAAACTAGACTGCATGCATCAATGAAGTTTGGTGTTTGTTTTGTTTAGTCTTCATTCAGTAGATTTAAAACCAATAATTATTATTGATTATTAATCAACCTATCTATAAGTTAGTACTCATGTTTTGTGTATTTCTCAAATATTTTGCATGAGTTTTTTTTACCCTTTTTTTCTTTAAAATAGAGCTCACTTTGTCCAATAACGAATACAAAATAATTAATTAAGTAATAATATAACAATTTTAACTATTATTCTATATATATATATATTTATCGTATAATGGTAATCGTATTGTACATAGCCAAAAACAAAAAATAATCTTGCCTACTCATTCGTAAAACTTGAAATATGATTATATTGTTCATTTGGGTGTCTTTGCCCATGTTACACAAAATACTTTTTACTAGGTAGAAAAAGCAGAAAAAAGAAACATTTAACGACTTACTTTCCATTTCAATTGACTTTCATAGAATGAAATGACGGATTCCGGAGCCTTTAGATTAGCTTCACTTGCACGAACCTAATAATATTCAACATTTAACAAAAAACATCATTATTGCTCTGACAAGATCTCAAATATATGATAAGATCTCAAATAATGATAATATACGATATAAGATATGTTTTATAGTAATATGCTCTATTAATACCAAATCTGCCTCCTGACAGTTTTTCCATGTAATGAGAAAAAATAATTCGCCAGTAACATCAGTAGCTCCAATTATTTTGGAAACTGGTAATCCACGAGCAAATCCACTTATCGCTGCTACGGGCATTTTCTTCTTTCTCGGAGGTTCTTTTCCCTTTCCCTTTTTATTTTGTTGGTGTTGCAACTTTCCCTCAAACTCTTCAATCAAATCAGCACCTATATTTTCTATAGGCTCCCATGTGGAGTCTCCTCTGAAAATTGATATAAATTATACATGTTATTGAAAACCAAGAAAATATTTAAGCATAATATAATAATGAATTGAATGACTGCAGTTTTGACTTCTGACATTTTTTTACTGATACTATAATATATAATATATTATTATATACACATAAAATTAAAAATTTTTACTCTGGATATCCCTCCCATTTGATAAAATATTCGACGACTCCATTCTTTATTCGTTTCTCTAGGATCTTCTCAACAGTATATGTATCGTCTTCCTGTTGAGTTGACTCGGCCATCCTGTAAAAAATTGTTGTTAAAAAAAATAGAAATCAACATTTAAAAAAATCAATATTGTGCTTAAATTTTAGAGACTGATAGATGATAGATATTTTTTTGTATTGTACTGCCATAATAACATTATACATGGTTACATTATGAATTATGAACAACCAACAACTAAACGAACGATGATTATGATTCGTGTTACCTTCACAGAACGCATAACTCGATATTCTATAACTGCTTTCACAATATTTTAATGTCAGTTAACTAGTTAAAGTTAGTTAAGTCAGTTAACACTTTGTAGATCTTTGATTATAGGTTACAGAGTTCCAAACGAAATAAAAACAATTCTTACCTCAATCAAAAATTCGAAACAGACCAAGAAATCACAACTGTTCTGAGTAGAAAAGTAGAAAGTAGATAAAATATAAAGTCCAAAACCACTGTGAGTGTTTATGTACAGTTAAGTAATGATTAAACCACAAATTTTATTAAAATACGAATTAAAAATTAAGATCACTTTTTATTTTTTATCTCTTTCTTTTATCTTCTGTCTCGCTCACTCACAATAAATAGTGCAGAAAAAAAAATTTTCGTTGAAATGGGATCAGCGGCAAAATATCATTTGAATTTCGAATCATAGAGTAAAAGTTAATTAGCCACTGCACTGAAAATACATCAGTTTTTTCACATCAGTTTTCCTAAAATCTACATCCAAAAAATATTGTAAACGTCCTTGTTATGACATTTAATTATTGAAATATAATATAACATCACGTGTAAAAAAACATAAATTTTAATTCCAACCCCTTAATTTACATTATATAAGTAATTATTTCCTCCTCGAAAAAACAGCTATATTATAATATTATTATAATTAATAAAATGTTTTAAGAAAACTATTACATATTAGATATATGAACTATGCTGTATAAAGTGGTTTTAGACATTCTAAACTACATCAAGGTTCTGTGAAGACAAAGACTTTTGTTCTGTTTACTTGATTACAAAAACAACCATCGGGCACCTGTTTCCGATATTTGAATTTGGGTTTTGCACATGTTTTGAGTTTTGAGTTTTGAGTTTTGAGAACAGAATAATTTTTTTTTGTCGTGTTTTTAATTTTTAATTATTATAATTTTAGTAGTTGTGAACTGTGAATCTCATTGTAGTGTCTTAATTCATCTAAAAAATGGATGATGAACAAGAAACTTACAAAATGTGGCGTGTCAGAAAGACAATTATGCAGGTAAGGCAACTTTTTTGGATTTATGGATTTCTAGTGATTTTGACAAAATCATTTTGTAAAAATAAAATGTTGGAACTGAAACTTGATGAATTTTTATTGGATTTTGATGTAATTAAAAAATATACCTTTTATTTATTTATTTTAATAGTTATGCCATGACAGAGGTTATCTTGTCACTCAAGATGAATTGGATCAGACTCTTGATCAATTTAAAGAACAATTTGGAGACAAACCAAGGTTGGTTTTAATTAACTTTATAAAGTTTTAACCTCATGTAAATTCCATTAAACTTGTAAACATTTTAATGTGTGCCGATTAAAACTTTAATAATCTTCAACTTTTATATTGTTATTATTTACCAAATAATGTTTCTCATATTGTGAAAATTCGTAGTGAACGTCGTCCTGCAAGATCAGATTTAATTGTACTTGTTGCTCACAATGATGATCCGACAGGTAAGAAATTGAGCATTATATCAGAGTTGTGTATCATGAATCATGATATGCTTGTAATTTTTAATGTATATAGTTTCAATTTATTTACATTTGTATGTACTTAAATACATGTACAAGTAGAATAAAAATCAACTATCAACTATTTGTTTCTTGTTTCTTGTACAGATCAAATGTTTGTTTTTTTCCCGGATGAGCCAAAAATTGGAATTAAGACTATCAAAACTTATTGCCAACGTATGCAAGAAGAGAATATTCATAGAGCTATTATTGTTGTACAGCAAGGAATGACACCATCTGCTAAAGCTGTAATTACTATCTTTATTAGTTTAAAATACATTTCACATTCAGACATTCATTTGACATAGATCATAATAATATTACTCGTTTCTTCTAAAATACAAATGGTAAAAAGAATTCTACGATGTATTAATACATTTATGAATCTGTTTATTTGATTTCAATTTAGTCTCTAGTGGATATGGCTCCTAAATATATATTGGAACAATTTTTAGAATCAGAATTATTGATAAACATTACTGAACATGAACTTGTACCAGAACACGTTGTAATGACTCCAGAAGAAAAGGCTGAATTATTGACGAGATAGTAAGATTATTCCATAATATAAGCAAAAAACAAATCCTTTTTATGATTTTAAAAAAGTAGTCTTTGAACGTTTTCATAACTTTACTTATTTGATTATTAATGTTTTAAAATATTATATGTGTGAATTATTTATTAATTATTATTATGTATTACTTTAATAATTTTTATAAGCTAATAATCAACAAACAGTTTTGAATAACTTTAGCATTGAAAGTTTTGATATTTTATGTCGTTGTGATTTTTTTCTAACACAAATACTAGTAAACTTAAGGAGAACCAGCTGATGAGAATTCAGGTTGGAGATCCTGTAGCACGATATTTTGGTTTGAAGCGTGGACAGGTGTGTGTTGATGGAACTTATAAACCAATAATAATAATAATAATAATATTTGACTATAATAGTAACAGTGTTTCTAATAATAATTATTAAGTGCTTGCTTCTTGTGCTTGAGCTTTTATTTTATTAATTTCTTGCTTGCTCGTTGTACGTACTAAAATTCTCTAAACTATAATACATGGTTTTCATTTTTTCTTGTTTATTTTAACTCTTTGGATATAAGCTTTGGGTGTTTTTAATGTGTTGGATGTTTTTCAACTAAAAAACTGCATTACTTGTAATTTATTTATTATGATTTCTTTCAAATTTACTTCATGTATAAACAAAATTAAAAAATAAATTCATGTGGTCATAAATTTCTTAATATTCAGTATATTAAATATATGTATATCCAAAGCCATATCAAAGAAAATTTCTTGCCGAGAATTCAATCATCTGATCCTGTAGCACGATATTTTGGTCTTCAGCGGGGACAGGCATATTTTCTTTCTATATATTGCTGTTATCTATTTGCAAATTTTTTTTCTATCCTATTTTATCTATGACCTATTCTCCTTTCATGTATATACATTTTCTTTTTATATTATGTAATATATCATACAAATTAAAGTATCGGATTTATTTTTTTTATATTATATTTTTGAAATCTATAAATACGCAAAATGTAATGATTTTTTGAATGTTTTCGCGTATTAATATTGTCAACGTATGTCTCTATTTCAGGTGGTGAAAATTATTCGTCCATCTGAAACGGCTGGTCGTTACATCTCTTATCGTCTTGTATGTTGATTTTATCCTATTAATTATATTACGATGTGCATAAATATTTCCTGGCAAAATATTTACATGGAGGACTGATTGTTTTCTATATATATATGTTTCAAATATGTACATACATATATACATTTTACATCATACCAATGTTTTGTTCTGTATAAGTAACAAAATTTTATCTTCTTCAGTATCTTGTTTCGGTATCAGCAATTTGAATCTATAATAATAATATTATCTACATATTTCTTAACTGTAGTACATTATGCTATAATATATTGTATAATGTTTAATGTTTTATGAGTGATTGTAATTTTTGTCTATCAAAAATGATAATTTGGTGTGGATTAAGAATGAATTTTTGAAGAAAAATAAATTCATTGTATTTTTATTTTTATAAAACAGTGTACATAATACATAAATATATCGCTCACACGTATAACAACTATTTAGATAAAAAGTTTTTTCGTTGCATCATGCATCAATTTTTTGTAAGTACATTCGTAGGTTTTTATAATAATGTTGTAAGTTCTTAATAATAATTGAGTTACTCTATCCTTGATAGCCATTACAATAAATATTACATTAGATTACATTACATTCATTTTAATTTTCATATATTCAGTGTAATGGCCAATCAAATTAGGGTGTTTTATATAGGTAGAGTTAAAATACTTCCCATGTGTCATGTGTAGTACATTATGTATCTTTAAATAACATGAAACGTAATCGAAATATTTTCTACAAACTATAATATTATGCGTTTTTATAAATTTAAGTAAAAGTATTATAAATTTATAATACTAAAATTTTAAATTACAATCAAATTTGCTGTTGTTAAATCAAACTGCTAAGCTATCTAGGTAATCTGCAATTTCGGTGTTACCCGTCATCCTTAAAATCTTCATCATTTCGTCATAAGTTATGACTTTTCTTGTAATTACTTTATACAATTCAGCATTCCTGTAGAAAATATCCGGATGATCAACTATAAATTTTGCTTCCAATGCATTAATTATTCCTTGTTGCATCAGTTTTTCGGCTAAATTATTTGTGTTATGAGTTTCTTGGCACAGTCTAGATAAGTGAGGAATGAGAAACCGTTCTAGATTGGGACCAATCAAGCTTCTTTTTATGGCTATTTTCTCTTCAATTTTTCTCTCCAGGTAACTTGCAATCTTCTCATTATTTGTTTTCCTCAGAATACTTAGTAGCATGGAGAAAGAGTCTCGTTTTGTAAGTATACTATAGTAAAATGATGAATTTTTATCAACTCGATTTTTTCGACTCATCTAAAGCACACAAACATTATACATTCATATTACATCCAATTTATGATAATATCACATAATATAATATCCAGTAATTTATATGTGTACACGTAAACATATAATAATTTATAATAATATAAGTTTCTAATATTCAGCTAATTTTTTTTTCAGAACAATATTATATTATGTATACTACTGAGTAGTTAAAATATATATAAAACTGACTTACAATTAGCTCTCTTTCTGAATCGTTTAAAATATTATTGAGTAGTAATAATGATATGACTTGGTCTTCGCAATGCTGATGTTCACATAACCAATTAATGTTTTCCATAATTACAAGCTTTTGAGTTTCTTCCATTTTATGTACACAGCGGCTTATTGTTTTGGTATTATGACAGTTCCCCCTTTGAAGTCTCATTTATATTTTGCAGAATAATATCAAATTTTTCAGTATTTTATCCTCTCTGGGTAATCAAGCATTCATTTTTTGTATTTCACTTTGTTTTGCACAATTTTAGTTTTGTATTATTTTATATAAACACAGCTTCTTTATTCAAAATATGTCTAGTATATATAACATTGTAAATTGAGTATAGTTCACATCACACAAAGTGTAAAACAAAATGATCTTATATATATAGACTGTGTGTTTAGTATCAGCTATCAACTGCTGTTCACAATGCAATGTCAAGGTATGAAAGAATCAAGTGTGAGAGGATTATGATTTATAGTAATTAATCACACACATTCATTATATGATATATTATATGTATAATGAAAACAAGTCGTTAGTAATCAGTAAACATTACTCATATATACATGCTATAAATAATACAAGCATTTATTATGTATTACGTATTACATATTATACGTCTACACAAAATATACCAGAGTCTTTGTATCATATCATGTAGAATCCGAATGAAACGATTTTACTCATTTAGGCTGTCTATGTTAAAAATTGTCGTAGAACTGCTGCCAAACTTGTGATTTGTCCAGACATAAATACATAACATTATAATATAGGTTTTAATTTTCAAATTTTGTTATCAATGATAACAAAATATAGTTCGAGAACATAGTACAGAGATGAGTTTTTAGTGTAATATGTTATACATTATGAATTTTAGGAGTTGCACTTGTTTTCATCTTCATAATACATAATATGCAAATATATTATAGTGATCGCTTATTGTGATATATATATATATGTATATTGTTTCATGAAAGCATCCTTTTAAAAGGTTATTATTATCCATCACATCATAAAACTGTTTTTGCTATGTATATACATATAAATTATGCATAATTCATTTAACAACACAATATGCATGTATATATTGCACATTAATAGTATTACTTTTTTCATTTCTCTTCCACATAAAACATTGTATGACGGCTTTTTTTTTCATCATAAAAAATCTTTTGCTGCAGTCCTACTCAATAAAAAATTGCTATCTCCCATGAGTGTAGATTGATATTTTATCAATGTGAGGATAACTGATAATAGTGATATCTTATATATCTGTATTTGTAGGGGTATTTATTATTTATCACGACGTTTAAGTATCTCCCTCGCGTCTCGTATTTTATATTCTGTGCTCTATTATGCCAATTATAACTAATTTTATAATTGGCATAGAATATAATATGTAATATACAGTTTCTAATTAACTGTTTCTGATGCCATAAATATATAGATGCTGGTTTAATTTAAGGTACAATACCCAAAGATGTGTGTATACATATGTATATTGACTTGCTCCTTTTATATCGATGTATGTGCATAATGTATATTATATCATGCATAATGATAATAATTAATAAAATATGATTAAAAT
This sequence comes from Sminthurinus aureus, assembly GCA_034698265.1. Lineage (NCBI taxonomy): Eukaryota > Metazoa > Arthropoda > Collembola > Symphypleona > Katiannidae > Sminthurinus > Sminthurinus aureus. Next base: position 17,804 of record JAQGBH010003766.1, read on the forward strand.
CGTTTCGCGTATTTACAAAATTGTCGTTTTGTTGGTACTTATGTATACCAAAAGCGGAACAAAGACAATGCGCAAGGACTACTCCTTTTTTACATTTTGCTCCTCATTTGTCGGTTTGAATATTTTGTGTACCAAAATTGAATTGTGTTGTTTTTTTTAAAAACTTTTATAATTGCAAATTAACTTTAATTGTGCGTGTATGAAAAACGTATCAGTGAAAGAGATATTCATAAAAGGTGAGTATTTTAACCTCTAATTATAAAGCCTCATGCTACACGTACTATAATATATATATATGTATATATAGGTTGTACTATAAGTTTGAAAACAAGGGATTAAAAACACCGAAATCGTTGCGAAATCGTATTAAATACTTGTGTATCTTTTGTTATATTTTACCAAAATAATTTTACTATTACAAATTACAAATTTTTTACTTATTTTAAACATTTTTAGATTTTATAGCGTTGATCCTATATGAAATATTTGGGTTCTTACATTAAGAACCGCGATTAAAATTTTATGCTTATGTGTTATGTGTATTGTATACCCCTATATACATGCAATATTATATGATGCTTAAAACTTAAATGAAATGCTTTTGTATTTTGATTTCAAATAGGGGAGAAGAAATGGCTACCAAATTATCATCAACGTCAACTTCCTCCTCTTCATCGTCTCTCTTCAAATCTCAAGATGGATCCTTTGTAGAACAATTTTCATATGTTACAAAGAATTTAGTGAATCAAGAATTAGAATTACAAGCCAGGTCCCAACTATACAAAATTAAAAGTCGTATTAAAGCTCATCAAATTCTTAAAGAGGGTAGATTAGAAGTAGCAAGACATTCTTTTACAAAAGACTTTTTAAATCTTAGATTATGCGACGTTTTACAATCTGTAAGTGTTTCACAATTTACACATTATGTACTTAATTTTTTAATAAAGACTTATTGGCGTGTTAGAAAAGTAAATTTGTCTTGCTTACATATATCCTTGAAAAATCAAACGATTTGCACGACAAAAAA